>WOVY01006802.1:0-63938 GCA_013436015.1 Rhipicephalus annulatus | reverse complement strand
CACTTTTAGATTCACATATAAACCCAAAAAGTGGGTGGAGGGAAGGCCGCTGTGATAGCTCACTGGTTAGAGCATCGAATGCGTTATTCGAAGGTCGTAGGAACGATTCCTTCTTTCGACTGGTTATTTTTTCACCCTCTTTTCTTTCTTCTTATTTACATTCCATTTGTTCTAAAAACTTCCCCTGTACATTCCTTGGCATTATTGCCTGTTAGATCTTATTATATTGTGTCAAAAACACAGAAAAACGAGTCCTTATGTACATACTGCTTTCTCCTATTCATTAACGAGGGTCTCGTACTACCAGTATTGGTGTCATTAGGTTGTATACGAGAGACTATTGGTCAGCTGCCCGCTCGTAATAAGTTCACGTGCCACGTGACGCCACACATGCGCATAAATAAGTGTTTCACACTCGCTGCTTGGCTACAGAGGGTGCTGACTGACACTCCCACTTCTGAATTCACATATAAACCCCAAAAAAAGGGTGGAGGGAAGGCCGCTGTGATAGCTCAGTGATTAGAGCATCGAACGCGATATTCGAAGGTCATCGGTTCAAATCCTGCTCACGGCGGGTTATTTTTTCACCGTCTTTTCTATTTCCTATTTACATTCCATTGGTTCTAATAACTTCCCCTAAACACTTCTTGGCATTATTGTCTGTTAGATCTCAATAATATTTTGTCAAAAACACGGAAAAACGAGCCCTTATGTACACACTTCTTTCCTTTATTCATTAACGAGGGTCTTGTACTGGCAGACTTGGTGTCTTTAGGTTGTATACGAGGGCTTTCTGGTCAGCTGCCTGCTCGTAATAGGTTCACGTGCTACGTGCGGCAAACATGGCATAAAAGAGAGTTTCACACTCGCCGCTTGGTTACAGAGTGCGCTAACTGACACTCCCACTTCTAGATTCACATATAAACCTAAATATGAGGGTGGAGGGAAGGCCGCTGTGGTAGCTCATTGGTTAGAGCATCGAACGCGTTATTTGAAGATCGTAGGTTCAATTGCTGCTCACGGCTGGTTATTTTTCACCCTGTTTTCTTTCTTCTTATCTACATTCCATTTGTTCTAAAAACTTCCCCTATCCAATACTTGGAATAATTGTCTGTTAGATCTCAATATTATTGTGGTAAAACATGGAAAAACGAGCCCTTAGGTATACACCTCTTCCTCTTATTCATTAACGAGGGTCTCGTACTGACAGACTTGGTGCAATTAGATTGTATACGAGGTACTAATGGTCAGCTGCCCGCTCGTGTTAAGGTCACGTGCTACGTAACACCACACATGTGCATAAAAGTGTTTCACACTCACCGCTTGGCGACAGAGGGCGCTTCCACTTTTAGATTCACATATAAACCCAGAAAAGTGTGTGGAGGGAAGGCCGCTGTGATAGCTCACTGGTTAGAGCATCGAACGCGTTATTCGAAGGTCATAGGTACGATTCCTTCTTTCGACTGGTTATTTTTTCATCCTCTTTTTTTTATTTACATTCCATTGGTTCTAATAACTTCCCCTATACGTTTATTGGCATTATGGTCTGTTAGATCTCAATATTATTGTGTCAAAAACACGGAAAAACGAGCCCTTATGTAGACACTTCTTTACCTTATTCATTAACGAGGGTCTCGTACTGGCAGATTTGGTGTCATTAGGTTGTATACGAGGAACTATTGGTCAGCTGCCCACTCGTAGTAGGTTCACGTGCTACGTGACCCCACACATGGGCATAAAAGTGTTTCACACTCTCCGCTTGGCTACAGTGGGCGCTGACTGACACTCCCGCTTCTCAATTAACATATAAACCGAAAAAAAAATATGTGGAGAGAAGGCCGCTGTGATAGCTCAGTGGTTAGAGCATCGAACGCGTTATACGAAGGTCGTAGGTTCGATTCCTGCTCCAGGCTGCTTATCTTTTCACCCTGTTTTCTTTCCTCTTATTTACACTCTATTTGTTCTAATAAATTCTCCTATACATTCCTTGCCACTATTGTCTGTTAGATGTCATTAATATTTTGTCAAAAACAAGAAAAAAGGAGCCCTTAAATACACAATTCATTCCCTTATTCATTAACGGGGGTCTCGTATTGGCAGACTTGGTTTCATTAGGTTGTATACGAGGGACTATTGGTCAGCTGCCCGCTCGTATTAAGTTCATATGCTAGGTGACGCCACACATGCGCCTAGAAGTGTTTCACACTCACCGATTGGCTACTGAGGGCGCTGACTGACACTCCCACTTCTAAATTCACTAATAAACCTAAACAACTTGTGTGGAGGGAAGGCCGCTGTGATAGCTCAGTGGTTAGAGCATCGAACGCGTTATTCGAAGGTCGTAAGTACGATTCCTGCTTACGCGTGGTTACTTTTTCACCCTCCTTTCTTTCTTCTCATTTACAATCCATTTGTTCTAAAAACTTCCCCTATACACTTCTTCGCATTATTGTCTGTTGGATATCAATATTTTTGTGTCAAAACACGGTAAAACAAGCCCTTATGTACACACTTCTTTCCCTTATTCATTAACGAAGGTCTCGTACTGGCAGACTTGGTGCAATTAGATTGTATACGAGGTACTAATGGTCAGCTGCCCGCTCGTGTTAAGGTCACGTGCTACGTAACACCACACATGTGCATAAAAGTGTTTCACACTCAACGCTTGGCGACAGAGGGCGCTTCCACTTTTAGATTCACATATAAACCCAAAAAAGTGGGTGGAGGGAAGGCCGCTGTGATAGCTCACTGGTTAGAGCATCGAATGCGTTATTCGAAGGTCGTAGGTACGATTCCTTCTTTCGACTGGTTATTTTTTCACCCTCTTTTCTTTCTTCTTATTTACATTCCATTTGTTCTAAAAACTTCCCCTGTATATTCCTTGGCATTATTGCCTGTTAGATCTTATTATATTGTGTCAAAAACACAGAAAAACGAGTCCTTATGTACATACTGCTTTCTCCTATTCATTAACGAGGGTCTCGTACTACCAGTATTGGTGTCATTAGGTTGTATACGAGAGACTATTGGTCAGCTGCCCGCTCGTAATAAGTTCACGTGCCACGTGACGCCACACATGCGCATAAATAAGTGTTTCACACTCGCTGCTTGGCTACAGAGGGTGCTGACTGACACTCCCACTTCTGAATTCACATATAAACCCCAAAAAAGGGTGGAGGGAAGGCCGCTGTGATAGATCAGTGACTAGAGCATCGAACGCGATATTCGAAGGTCATCGGTTCAAATCCTGCTCACGGCGGGTTAATTTTTCACCGTCTTTTCTATTTCCTATTTACATTCCATTGGTTCTAATAACTTCCCCTAAACACTTCTTGGCATTATTGTCTGTTAGATCTCATTAATATTGTGTCAAAAACACGGAAAAACGAGCCCTTATGTACACACTTCTTTCCTTTATTCATTAACGAGGGTCTTGTACTGGCAGACTTGGTGTCTTTAGGTTGTATACGAGGGATTTTTGGTCAGCTGCCTGCTCGTAATAGGTTCACGTGCTACGTGCGGCAAACATGGCATAAAAGAGAGTTTCACACTCGCCGCTTGGTTACAGAGTGCGCTAACTGACACTCCCACTTCTAGATTCACATAGAAACCTAAATATGAGGGTGGAGGGAAGGCCGCTGTGGTAGCTCATTGGTTAGAGCATCGAACGCGTTATTTGAAGGTCGTAGGTTCGATTGCTGCTAACGGCTGGTTATTTTTCACCCTGTTTTCTTTCTTCTTATCTACATTCCATTTGTTCTAAAAACTTCCCCTATCCAATACTTGGAATAATTGTCTGTTAGATCTCAATATTATTGTGGTAAAACATGGAAAAACAAGCCCTTAGGTATACACCTCTTCCTCTTATTCATTAACGAGGGTCTCGTACTGACAGACTTGGCGTCATTTGGTTGTATACGAGAAGTAATGGTTAGCTGCCCGCTCGTAATAAGTTCACGTGCTTCGTGATGCCACACATGCGCATGATGAAGTGTTTCACACTCGCCGCTTAACTACAGAGGGCGCTGACAGACATTCCAATTTCTACACTCACATATAAACCCAGAAAAGTGGGTGGAGAGAAGGACGCTGTGATTGCTCAGTGCTTAGAGCATCGAACGCGTTATTCGAAGGTCGTAGGTTCAATTCCTTCTCACGGCTGGTAATTTTTTTACTCTCTTTTCTTTCTTCCTATTTACACTCAATTTGTTGTTTTAACTTTTCCTATACAATGCTTTGCATTATTGTCTGTTAGATCTCATTAAAGTTGTGTCAAAAACACGAAAAACGAGCCCTGATGTACACACTTCTTTCCCTTATCCATTTACGAGGGTCTCGTACTGGCAGACTTAAAGTCATTAGGTTGTACACGAGGGACTATTGGTCAGCTGCCCGCTCGTAATAAGTTCACGTGCTACGTGACGCCACACATGTGCATTAAAAGTGTGTTTCGTACTCGTCGCTTGGTTACAGAGGGCGCTGACTGACACTCCTACTTCTAAATTCACATATAAACCCAAATAAGTGGGTGGAGGGAAGGCCGCTGTAATAGCTCAGTGGTTAGAGCATGATGAGTGGGCACGGCGAGGCGACAGCGACCATGTTGCTGACCACGAAGTTCTTCTTCGTTGTACAGGTTTCGCTGCTGATGGTCACAGGATTACTGAGCACGAATGACAAGTGCGCGCCGCCGGTTGACACCATCTATCTTTTGCGTGGCAGATCTACATGTGCGGACGCCAATACTGACCTTCTGTATGAACGCTCCGACGCAGCGACAGTTGCGCATGTCCGTGACGTCAGCGACCAAGGCTAGAAAGCATCCACTGCAGCATTTCTTCGACAGTGGGCACGGCGAGACGACAGCGACCATGTTGCTGACCACGAATTTCTACTTCGTCGTACAGGTGTCGCTGCTGACGGTCACAGGATTACCGAGGACCAATGGCACGTGCGCGCCGCCGGTTGACACCATCTGCCTTTCCGTTTCAGATCTTCATGTGCGGACGCCGATGCTGACCTTCTGTATGGACGCTCCGACGCAGCGACAGTTGCGCATGTCCATGACACCAGCAACCGAGGCTATAAAGCATCCACTGCAGCATTTCTTCGACAGTGGGCACGGCGAGACGACAGCGACCATGTTGCTGACCACGAAGTTCTTCTTCGTTGTACAGGTTAGCTACTCTGCTTCCACCATAAAAACTAGTGATGAAGTCATGTAAGTAGTCTTGCCGTGCCCAAGCACCTGTTTAAGTATTGCATATGTGTGCTATTGTGCTTGCAAAATGTTACTCTCTGGTGAAATTGAGACAAATCCAGGACCCACGAACGCTGATTTATTACACAGTATTCTTCAGGGCCAAGCAGATATGAAAGCTGAAAAACTGCTATTAAAATCGATGAACGAACAAATAATGTGCGACATGGACTTGCGATTTCGAGCACATGAAGCCAAACTACAGGAATTTAAAGATAAATCGCCGGAAGTTGCAGAACTTGAATCCACTGCAGCTTCCTTTAAAACTGTGCTGTCATGGCAGAGCTCCAAGTTAACTGATCTCGAAGACCGAAGCCGTCGGGCAAACCTTATCATTCATGGTGTTCTCGAAAACACAAATGAAAATCACACCAGTCTTCGAACTGCTGTTGTAATCGATATATTCGAGAATACATTGGGAGTGAAGTGCAAGTCCATAGCCCGCATTCACCGTCTTGGCCGCCAAGGTAGTCGTAGGCCTGTCATAGCTTACTTTCAAGATTATCAGGAGAAACAAAAAGTCTTAAAAAATTCAAATAAATTCAAGGGCTCCAATATTTATGTGCAAAATGATTATAGCCAGTGGATTATAGCCAGTGCACGCTGCGCAAGCGCCGCCTGCTTTGGGAAAGTGCAAAAGCTGAACGCGACAGCGTGAAACGTATTACTCTTATTCACGACAAGATCAAAATTGATGGCAAACTTTTTGGCTGGGACGAAGCCAAAAATGTGCGTGTAGCCCTTGATCCGCAAGCTACAGAATCTGATTGACACGCTCGACAGTGTGTTTCCAAATGTTTGAGAGTGCTTAACGTAAACGCGCAAAGCCTGTCAAATAAAGTTGGAAAGCTCGAGTACCTTCTACTCACCTACGACTCTCACATTACAATAATCACAGAAACCTGGCTGCCTAATGGTATAAATGATTCAGTACTAATTCCTCCGAGATATCAAATCTTCAGACGTTACCGGCCAACAAGAGGTGGTGGTGTAGCAATAGTTCTCAAAGATTGTATTAGTGCTCGGCCCCTTCAACAAATTCAAGAGCACGAAAGTTTATTCCTTAAGGTAAGCTGCTGGGGCCTATACTTCACCGTATGTGCCATTGTGACAGGTTCAGTAAATAAAGCCAGTCGAGCTAGCTGTGAAACGTTATTCTCTCACGAGAAAAGGAAGTGAGCGTTTGATTTGCAAAAAAAATTATACTTTCACAAACTCACAAAAAAACACAAAAAGGAAAATACTAAGATCAGAAAATGTTAACTAATTAGCACTGTCAGTTTCGTTAGCGAGCGGAAACCTCTAAGAGTCTAAACAGTCCTTTTCGTTAAAGTCCTCGTGTTTGAGTCCGGACGCGAAAGAAGACGGATACGGCTCACCAGCGGTTCACGCCCTTCAATAGTCCAGTGGGGAAGCTGCCGTGGTGAGAGTGCATAAGCTCGGGCCCGTAGCCCGACGGCTTGCTCCCGCTCCCGGTAGACGTCATCTGCTGCGCTGTCTTCAGCTCGAACATCAGACCAAGGTCTTGCCAAGGGCTCGCCAATAGCCGCTGCGGTTGAATGGTCACCAGGACCCCATGGAAACAGTCGCCAGCTAGGTGGATGCCCTGACGCCCAGGTGGTACTCGCACCCGACGAGCTCGCACGCCGCACCCTAGCCGTCTTCTTCCAAGCACGCGCCCGAATCTCCTCTTCCTCGTTCTTCGATGCCCTGGCTCTGGATTTTTCTCCCATTTCCTTGAATTTTTCTTCTTTTTCCAATCGCCAGTGTTCGCCGCACTGGCGCAATACGCCATCTTGCACACATTGTCAGTAGTTCATCTTACGCGCCAAATTTGAAAGTCACTTGACTCGCGCACTTCACTCACAACAAGAGTCCCCCCTTTGAAAAGTTTCTTTTGCGAAGAAAAATAAACTGCAGTTCAGTGCGCGAGAAGTCACCACGCGTCGTCCATTCACAAGATGTCCTTAACAAACAAACAACTTGAAGTAGTCGCTTGTCTCGAGAAAACGTAAAAATTCACAACCGGCTCATATAATCTGCGCCGACATTTTCAGAGCCAAACGTAACACTTGGCCTCTCAGGGACTTCGGGACTATGGCTTGTTCAATGATCTTACCAGGGGACAGGAAGTATTGTCGGTAAAGAATACCATTCTTGGCTACGAAAGAAAAAGATGTCGAGCCCTTTCTAACAAACTTCTTACCCACTCTGGCTCTGCAGATGTCAAGCGTCTGGTCTTTTTCTTGTTCTTCGCGAAACATTTTGCGAGACATCTGGCCAGGGAGCCCAACAGAGATGGCCCTTCGCGAACTATTGAGACGTGCGGCACCAACCAGTTGAGAATTTGGGTGGTTACCTTCGTCCGCAGAATGAACTTTTTTCTTAATGAATTGATCTTGAGAAAGTTTCCGCGAAACGTCGGGGTCATTGGCGTCACGGGCCCCCGGTACGTTCCCAACTATGACGTCATACAGTGGCGACGGCATACACTTGACGATGGCCATGCCGGAAAAGTATGGAGATCTGATACGTACCTCCGCCTCAGGGGCTACGATGGTGCTGCCATCAGCCAACCACAACGTCGCGGTAGTGCCAGTTAGTGCTTCATCAGGTACTAATGACCGGCGTACTACCAACGTGTTGCTTCCGGTGTCCCTTAGGACTCGAACAATTTGTCCATTCACTTCCCCTGGTAACACTGGCATGGGACGTTTCTTATATTGCGCTTGCGTCTTCACCGTGCCCATAACATTGTCATCTCGGTCCGAGTCGTCGCCATCAATCATGGATTGTTGTGGACCGGTCTCTTCTTTGGGTAGCATTAAACAAGATGTAGTTGATTTCGAAGTGCCAGTCATTTTCTGACAGCTCTTCACATCATGCCCCCACTTACGGCAGTTTGTACAAAATACTTGTTTAGGTTTACTTCGACAGTCAGAAGCCTTGTGCCCCTTACGGCCACAAACAAAACATTGCATCTCTGCTCTTGGGCTTGAAATCAATTTAGCCTTCCCAGTTGTGTCCTCACTCTTATTCTGAACCATTAATAAGTTCTTCAATCTCTTTGCCTCTATATATATATCAGCTGCCTCTGCCATGGCTTCCAGAGTCTTACAGTTCTTCTCCCGTAAGAAGAGCGCCAGCTGACTACTGCAGTTCGCCATGAATTGTTCGGCTACAATCAAGTCACGGACTGAATCGAAATTCCTCTCTGTCTGAGACATTTCTATCCACCTGTCAAAGAAACTTTGGAGTCTCGTGGCATACTGTTTTCCAGTTTCGCCGTCTTCAGGCTTGCTTTTCCGGAATTTCTCACGGTAGCCATCAGCCGTGAAGCGAAAACGCTGGAGCAGTGCCAATTTGACTTCGTCGTATGACAGGGAATCGTTCGGTGACAACCGTCCAAATACCTTCAGAGCCTCTCCGCCAAGGCACAAACTAAGAGCCGTGGCCCACTTTTCCCGTGGCCAATCTTGACCTGTCGCCACTCTCTCAAACCTTTTCAGGTAGGCGTCAAGGTCGTCTCTGTCCTCGTTGAAAACGGGTATAAAGTTATGCGGGTTCACTACCATAGGCGCGTTCCTTTGGTTGCCCGTGTCAGCCACCGTAGGCTGACCGACACCGGCCTCAGCTACTCTCAGGCGCAGTTGCAGCGTCCTCTCTTCTACTTCCAAGTGTCGCTGGCTTGCTTCTCGGGTTTGGTTCTCCGTTTTTGCTACTTCAAGACGTAGCTGTAAATTGCGGCCTTCCAGCTCCAACTGTTCTTTCTTCGCGTCTCTCTCCGCGGCTCGTTCATCGCGCTCACGCGCTTCTCGTGCGTCAAACCAAGCCTGCAATTCTGCTCCCTCCAACCCCATGCGTTCTGCCAGCGCCATCAACTCTCGCGAGCCCATTTTACTTTTTAGTTAGCCTTACTCAAATCTACTTTTTAGTGGCAAACACTCACGTCCTGCCGCGGACGCCAATTTGTGACAGGTTCAGTAAATAAAGCCAGTCGAGCTAGCTGTGAAACGTTATTCTCTCACGAGAAAAGGAAGTGAGCGTTTGATTTGCAAAAAAAAATTATACTTTCACAAACTCACAAAAAAACACAAAAAGGAAAATACTAAGATCAGAAAATGTTAACTAATTAGCACTGTCAGTTTCGTTAGCGAGCGGAAACCTCTAAGAGTCTAAACAGTCCTTTTCGTTAAAGTCCTCGTGTTTGAGTCCGGACGCGAAAGAAGACGGATACGGCTCACCAGCGGTTCACGCCCTTCAATAGTCCAGTGGGGAAGCTGCCGTGGTGAGAGTGCATAAGCTCGGGCCCGTAGCCCGACGGCTTGCTCCCGCTCCCGGTAGACGTCATCTGCTGCGCTGTCTTCAGCTCGAACATCAGACCAAGGTCTTGCCAAGGGCTCGCCAATAGCCGCTGCGGTTGAATGGTCACCAGGACCCCATGGAAACAGTCGCCAGCTAGGTGGATGCCCTGACGCCCAGGTGGTACTCGCACCCGACGAGCTCGCATGCCGCACCCTAGCCGTCTTCTTCCAAGCACGCGCCCGAATCTCCTCTTCCTCGTTCTTCGATGCCCTGGCTCTGGATTTTTCTCCCATTTCCTTGAATTTTTCTTCTTTTTCCAATCGCCAGTGTTCGCCGCACTGGCGCAATACGCCATCTTGCACACATTGTCAGTAGTTCATCTTACGCGCCAAATTTGAAAGTCACTTGACTCGCGCACTTCACTCACAACAGCCATCTACAGACCACCCTCTTCAACACACTAATATCTGTCTAGACTATATGACCACATGTGCACGTTTAAAAATGATCGTCTGATTCTTGCAGGTGATTTTAACTTGCCCAATGTTGACTGGCGCGTTCCATGCTCTGGCTCTGATGTAACGACGTTAAACCCTCTCGCTGACATTGCCTTGATGTGCGTGCGATCTTGTGCAGAGTGTTAATGAGTGCACCAGAGAGGCTGGAAACACCCGTTCTACACTCGACCTAGTCTTTTTATATTCCGATGTATGCAAATACACGGTCTCTATTGAAAATGGCATTTCCTACCATAAAGCAGTATTTTTATCTTTCGGTATTGGTGAAAACAAAGCACACCGACAAGAGACCAGACATGTCATTAATGATTATTCGAAGGCGGATGACCAGGCCATTTTGGATTATCTGCGGTTCTTATGTGATAATCTTTCTGATGATGTGCCAATCGCCTGGAACGAAATAAAAACTGCAATACATTACTGCACTGATACGTTTGTGCCAAGCAAACGGGTTAGGAAAAACTGAAATAACCCATGAATTACTAGAGATATACATTTGCACCGCAAGCTAAAACGAGCTAGAATAAAGGAAAAAATACCCTGCAGACTTATCTCGTGAAACGCCCAGCTTGTAACTCGGCTGAGCGAAGCTAAGGCAAGATACTTCAATCACTCGCTTTCTATTTTTTTGAAAACTAACCCGGATAGATTCTGGCGGTACTTGAGCGATGCGCATAAAACACCGACCGAGATATCAGTAAATGGCTGTATTGTTAACGATCCAGTCAAAATTGCAAACCAATTCAATCAGTATTTTCACTCAGTATTCACTCAGAGAGATCATGCTGACACAAACATAATTTCTCTGTCTACTATATCTGCCGATTTCATAACTGTCGAAGGTGTCCTTTCACTGTTACTGAATGTTAAGACTAAATCTTCTGATGGTCCCGACGGCATACCTAATGCATATAATGCAACGTTACGCCGAACCTATTGCGCATGTCTTCACCCATATTTTTCGTCTTTCGTTTCATTATTCAATTCTTCCCGATGATTGGCGAACGGCAAGTGTTATTCCCATATTTAAAAAAAGTAATCGCCTAATTGTTGAAAACTACCGGCCAATATCATTAACTTCCGGTGCTTGTAAACTTCTTTAGCATATCATCACGCATTACATATTGTCATTTATTGAAGAAAACAGTATTAGGACTCCTTTCCAGCATGGTTTTAGGAAGGGCCTCCCGACTACCACTCAACTTGTCACCACAATTCACAACTTCGCAATGGCACTTGACAAGGGTTACCAAATAGACGCCATCTTTTTAGAATTTAGAAAAGCTTTCGACTCTGTTTGCCATAGTAAATTACTCACCCAACTTTCAAACATTGGCCTACCCATTACTGTAATTAATTGGATCCGCTCCTACCTTACCAGCCGCAAACAGTTTGTCCAGGTCGAGGCCTGCTGCTCTGGGGTTCTACTTGTAACTTCGGGAGTTTCACAAGGCAGTATCCTTGGCCCTGTCTTGTTTCTCATCTTTATCAATGACATCGTTTCATCAATTGACAAATCCGCCATAAGCCTAAAGCTTTTTGCGAATGACTGCATTCTTTACAAGCCAAATAAAAGTGAAAGGGACCAAGAGGGCTTGGAGAACAACCTAAATTCTCTCTCCGATTGGTGCCATACCTGGTCGTTGGAGTTAAACATTAGTAAATTGGTCTATATGGCAATCTCAAATAAAATTACCCCTTTTGCATCACGCTACACCTTAAATAATAATTCGTTGATCGAAGTGAGCAATTTTAAATACTTGGCAGTCAATATTACCAAACGACTGTCGTGGAGTAACCACATTGACGATGCTTGTTCCTCCGCCTCTAGAAAACTAGGGTTTCTTAGACACAAACTAAAAAACGTGCCAACTCAGATCAAACTTCTTGCATGTAATACATTTATTCGACCCCGTCTAGAATACGCATGCGTAGCCTGGGACCCAAATTTAAAAAAAAGATGTTTATAAACTTGAAATGGTCCAGAGGAGAGCGGTAAAATTCATCTCTAATGCCTATCACAATCTTGATTCACCTTCGTGACTTATGACTACTAACAACATTCTGCTCTTTAAACAGCGTAGAACTATCGCTAGACTCTAGTTTCTTTTCCTGCTTCGTAATCATCAGTTTAATACAGATCCCAGTAAATACATCTCTCCCTCTTCTTCCAGGAAAACCAGGCATGCTCACAATCATTATCTGACACCTTACTTTGCACGTACTAACCTTTTCAAACATTCCATCTTTCCGAGAACCATTAGCAAAGGGAATGCACTGCCTTCAAATTTTTTTCCTGAACGTGGTATACCCGACTTTAAAAACTACATGCATCTTTTTGTGTAATCTACACTGCTGATAATTCAATGCTAGATTACCTCAACTTATTATTTCAACTGTGTAGCATTACTTTTTTGTGCTTGAAACTGTTTCTAGCATGACGATAGTTATTGCGCGAGAACAAAACGACGACACAGAGACAAGAAGGACACGAAAGACACGAGCGCAAACTTCCAACTGAGTTTATTGCGCAGAGCACGAAAATATATAGAGGAGACAGTGACCATGGCACAAGAGCAGAACATGAGTAAGAAAACCCAAAAACAACCAACACAAATACAAAGGCACTGAAAAACAGCAAAGAAAAATCTAGAAGAAACCGAACCAGAAAGGTAGCTTTACCTTTCTGGTTCGGTTTCTTCTAGATTTTTCTTTGCTGTTTTTCAGTGCCTTTGTATTTGTGTTGGTTGTTTTTGGGTTTTCTTACTCATGTTCTGCTCTTGTGCCATGGTCACTGTCTCCTCTATATATTTTCGTGCTCTGCGCAATAAACTCAGTTGGAAGTTTGCGCTCGTGTCTTTCGTGTCCTTCTTGTCTCTGTGTCGTCGTTTTGTTCTCGCGCAATAACTATCGTCATGCCATACCAACTAGCCCAAGCTGCCACACTTCTATGTTTCTAGCAGTTTGTTCGCTTTTTTTTCTAGATATGTATAACTAAGCATCCTATTTAATATGACTTGTTTTTCAGTAGCTTTGTGTATTCTAACTTCCTGTATAACTTGTTCGCTTTTATTGCTATGCTCCCTTTTTGTGCCCCTCCTGCTCGGTCTACAAACTGCAGTATGTAATAAATAAAATAAATAAAAATAAACGCGTTAATCAAAGGCCGTAGGTTTGATTCCTGCTCACGGCTGGTTAATTTTTCACCCTCTGTTCTTTCTTCCTATTTACATTCCATTTGTTCTAAAAACTTCCCCTATACATTCCTTGGCATTATTGTCTGTTAGATCTCATTATTATTGTGTCAAAAACACGGGAAAACGAGCCCTATGTACACGTTTCTTTCCCTTATTCATTAACGAGGGTCTCATACTGGCAGACTTGGTGTCATTAGATTGTATACGAGGGACTATTGGTCAGCTGTCCGCTCGTGATAAGTTCACTTGCTACGTGACACCACACATGCGCATGAAAGTGTTTAACACTCGCCGCTTGGCTACAGAGGGTGCTAACTTGCACTGCCACATGTAAATTCACATATAAACCCAAAAAGTGGGTGGAGGGAAGGCCGCTGTTATAGCTCATTGGTTAGAGCATCGAACGCGTTATTCAGTGGTCGTAGGTACGATTCCTGCTTACGATTGGTTATATTTTCACCCTCTTTTCTTTCTTCTTATTTACAATTTATTTGTTCTAAAAACTTCCCCTGTACATTCCGTGGCATTATTGCCTGTTAGATCTCATTATATTGTGTCAAAAACACAGAAAAACGAGCCCTTATGTACACACTTCTTTCCATTATTCATTAACGAGAGTCTTGTACTGGCAGACTTGGTGTCATAAGGTTGTATACGAGAGACTATTGGTCAGCTGCCCGCTCGTAATAGGTTAACGCGCTACTTGACGCCGCACATGGCATAAAAGAATGCTTCACACTCGCCACTTGGCTACAGAAGGCGCTGACTGACATTCCCATTTCTAAATTCACATATAAACCCAGAAAAGTGGGTGGAGAGAAGGACGCTGTGATTGCTCATTTTTAGAGCATCGAGCGCGTTATTCGAAGGTCGTAGATCCGATTACTGCTCAAGAATGGTTATTTTTTCACTCTGTTCTGTTTCTTCTTATATACATTCAATTTGTTCTAATACCTTTCCCTATATATTCCTTGGCATTATTTTCTGTTAGGTCTCAATAAATTTTGTCCAAAGCACGGAAAAACGAGCCCTGATGTACACACTTTTTTCTCTCATTCATTAACGAGGGTCTTGTACTGGCAGACTTGGTGTCATTAGGTTGCATACGAGGGACTATTGGTCATCTGCTCGCTCGTAAAAAGTTCACGTGCTACGTGACGCCACACATGGCATAAAAGAGTGTTTCACACTCGCCACCTGGCTACAGACGGTGCTTACTGACACTCCCACTTCTAAATTCATATATAAACCCCAAAAAGTGGGTAAAGGGAAGGCCGCTGGGATAGCTCAGTGGTTAGAGATTTGAACGCGTTATTCGAATGTCGTAGGTTTGATTCCTGCTCTCTGCTGGTTATTTCTTCACCCTCTTTTCTTTTTTCTTATTTACATTCCATTTTTTCTAATAACTTCCCGTATACAATCCTTGGCAATATTATCTGATACATCTCATTAAATTCTGTCAAAAACACGGAAAAGCGAGCGCATATGTATACACTTATTTCGCTTATTCATTAACGAGGGTCTCGTACTGGAAGACTTGGTGTCGATAGGTTGTAAACGAGAACTTTTGGTCAGCTGCCCGCTCGAAATCAAATCTCGTGCTACGTGATGCCACACATGCGCATAAAGGAGTGTTTACACTCTCCGCTTCGCTACAGAGGACGCTTAGTGACAATTCCCATTTCTAAATTCACATATAAACCCAGAAAATCGGGTGGAGAGAAGGCCGCTTTGATAGCTCCATGATTAGAGCATCGAACGCGTTATTCGAAGGGCGTAGGTTCGATTCCTGCTCACGGCTGGTTATTTTTTCACACACTTTTCTTTCTTCTTATTTACATTCCTTTTGTTCTAATAACTTTCCGTATACATTCCTTGGCATTATTGTCTGATAGATGTCTTTATATTGTGTCAAAAACACGGAAAAACTCAACCTTAAGTACACATTTTTTCCCTTATTCATTAACGAGGGTCTCGTACTGGCATACTTGATGTCATTAGCTTGTATACGAGGGGCTATTTGTCAGCTGCCCGCTCGTAAAAGGTTCACGTGCTACGTGCGGCAAACATGGCATAAAAGAATGTTTCACACTCGCCACTTGGCTACAGAGGGTGCTGACTGACACTCCCACTTTTAAATTCGCATATAAACCCGAGAAATCGAGTGGAGGGACAGCCGCTGTGATAGTTCAGTGATTAGAGCCTCTAACACTTTATTCGAAGGTCGTAGGTTCGATTCCTACTCTCTGCTGGTTATTTATTCACCCTCTTTTCTTTCATCTTATTTACATTGGAATTGTTGTAGTAACTTCCCGTATAGATTCCTTGGCATTATTTTGATAGATCTGAATATATTTTGTCAAAAACACGGAAAACGAGATTTTATGTACACACTTTTTTCCCTTATTCATTTATGAGGGTCTCGTACTGGAAGACTTTGTGTCAATAGGTTGTATAGGAGAATTATTGGTCAGCTGCCCGCTCGTACTAAGTTCACGTGCAACGTGATGCCACACATGCGCATAAAGGAGTGTTTTACACTCGCCACTTGGCTACAATGGGCGCTGAATGACACTCCCACTTCTAAATTCACATATAAACCCCAAAAAGTGGGTGGAAAGAAGGCCGATTTCATAGCTCAATGGTTAGAGCATCGAACACGTTATTCGAAGGTCATAGTTTCGATTCCTGCTCACGGCTGGTTATTTTTCTCCCTCTTTTCTTCCTTCTTATTTACAATCTATTTGTTCTATTAACTTCCCCGATACAGTCCTTGGCATTATTGTCTGTTAGATCTCATTATTATTGTGTCAAAAACACGGAAAAACGAGTCCTGCGGTACACACTTCCTTCCCTTATTCATTAACGAGGGTCTCGTACTGGCACACTTGGTGTAAATAGGTTGTATACGAGAACTATTGGTCAGCTGCCCGCTCGTAATACCTTCACGTACTACGGGACGACACACATGGCTTAAAAGACTGTTTCACACTCGCCACTTGGCTACAAAGGGTGCTGACTGGCACTCCCACTTATAATTCACATATAAACCCAAAACAGTGGGTGGAGGGAAGGCCGCTGTAATAGCTCAGTGGTTAGAGCATAAAACGCGTTTCTAAGGTCGTAGGTTCAATTCCTGCTCAGGACTGGTAGTTTTTTCACCCTCTTTTCTATCTTCTTATCTCAATTCAATTTGTTCCAATAACTTTCCCTATACATTAATTGGCATTATTGTCTGTTAAACTCATTATTATTGTGCCAAAACACGTAAAACGAGCACTCATGTTCCACTTCTTTCCCTAATTCATTAACGAGGGTCTCGTATTGGAAGACATGGCGTCAATAGGTTGTATACGATAATTATTGGTCACCTGCCCGCTCGTACTAAGTTCACGTGCAACGTGATGCCACACATGCGCATAAAGGAGTGTTGTACACTCGCCGCTTGGCTACAGAGGGCACTGAGTGACAATTCCCATTTCTAAATTCACATATAAACTCAGAAAAGTGGGTGGAGGAAAGGACGCTGTGGTTGCTCAGTGTTTAGAGCTTCTAACGCGTTATTCGAAGGTCGTATGTTCAATTCCTGCTCACGGCTGGTAATTTTTACTCTCTTTTCTTTCTTCTTATTTACACTCAATTTGTTCTAATAAATTTTTCTATACGTTCCTTGACATTATTGTCTGATATATAATACTAAAATTGTATCAAAACACGGAAAAACGAGCCCTGATGTACACAATTCTTTTCCTTATTCATTAACAAGGGTCTCCTACTGGCACACTTATAGTCATTGGTTTGTATACGAGGGACTATTGGGCAGCTGCCCGCTCGTAGTAAGTTCACCTGCTACGTGACGCCACACATGCGCATAAAACAGCGTTTCACACTCGCCGCTTGGCTACAGAGGGCGCCGACTGACACTCCCACTTCTATATTTATATATAAACTAAAATGTGGGTGGAGAGAATGCCGGTGTGATAGCTCAGTGGTTAGAGCATCAAACGCGTTATTCGAAGGTCGTAAGCTTAATTCCTGCTTCCGGCTGGTTATTTTATTACCCTCTTTTCTTTCTTCTTATTTACATTGCGTTTGTTCTAATAATTTCCTTTATACATTCCTTGGCATCAATGTCTGTAAGATCTCATTATTATTGTGCCAAAAACACGGAAAACAGAGCCCTTATGTACACACTTCTTTCCCTTATTCATAACAAGGGTCACGTACTAGCAGACTTAGGTTGTATACGAGGGACTATTGGTCAGCTGCCCACTCTTAACAAGTTCACGTGCTATATGACACCACACAGGCGCATAAAAGAGTGTTTCACACTCGCCGCTTGGCTACAGAGGGCGCTGACTGACATTCCCATTTCTAAATTCACATATAAACCAAAAAAAAGTGGGTGGAAGGAAGGCCGCTGTGTTAGCTCAACGGTTAAAGCATCGAACGCGTTATTCGAAGGTCGTAGGTTCAATTCCTGCTCACGGCTGTTAATTTTTTCACCCTGTTCTCTTTCTTCATATATACATTCAATTTGTTCTAATAACTTTCCCTATACATTCCTTGGCATCATTGTCTGTTAGGTCTCACTAAATTGTGTCCAATGCACGGAAAAACGAGCCTTGATGTACACACTTCTTTTTCTCATTCATTAACGAGGGTCTTGTACTGGAAGACTTGGTGTCGATTGGTTGTGAACGATAACTATTGGTCAGCTGCCCGCTCGTAATAAAATTACGTGCTACGTGATGCCACACATGCGCATAAAGGAGTGTTTGCACTCGCCACTTGGCTAGAGAGGGCACTGAGTGACAATTCCAATTTTAAATTCACATATGAACCCAGAAAAGTGGGTGGAGAGAAGGCCGCTATGATAGCTCAACGGTTAGAGCATCGAACGCGTTATTCGAAGGGCTTATGTTCGATTCCTGCTCACGGCTGGTTATTTTTTCACCTTCTTTTCTTCTTATATACATTCTATTTGTTCTAGTAACTTCCCCTATACCTTCCTTAGCATTCTTGTCTGTTAGATCTTATTATATTGTGTCGAAAACAAAAAAACGAGCCCTTATTAACACACTACTTTTCCTTATTCATCACCGAGGGTCTCGTACTGGCAGACTTGGTGTCATTGGGTTGTATACGAGGGACTATTAGACAGCTGCCCGCTCGTAATAAGTTCACGTGCTACGCGACGCCAAACATGTGCATGAAAGAGTGTTTCACACTCGGCGCTGGGCTACGGAGGGCGCTGACTGACACTACCACTTCTAAATTTACATATAAACCCACAAAAGTGGGTGGAGGGATGACCACTGTGATAGCTCAGTGTTTGGAGCATCGAACGCGTTACTCGAAGGTCGTGGGTTCGATTCATGCTCACGGCTGGTTATTTTTTCACCCTCTTTTCTTTCTTCTTATTCACACTTCATTTGCTCTAATAAGTTCTCCTATACACTCTTTGGAAATATCCTATGTTAGGTCGCATTATTATTGTGTCAAAAAAACAGAAAAACGAGCCCTTAAGTGCACACTTCTTTCCCTTATTCATTAACGAGGGTCTCGTACTGGCAGACTTGGTGTCATTAGGTTGTATACGGGGGACTATTGGTCAGCTGCCCGCTCGTAATAAGTTCACGTGCTCCGTGACACCACACATGCGCATGAAAGAGTGTTTCACACTCGCCGCTTGGCTACAGAGGGCGCTGACTGACACTCCAACTTCTAAATTCACATATAAATCCAAAAAAGTGGGTGGAGTTAAGGCCGCTGTGATAGCTCAGTCATTCTTTCGTCGGCACTCACGCGCGTCGGACGCAAGAATCATGTGCTCTGCTGGAGCGGCGTTTGCGGCACACACTAGCCGCGGTAACAGTATCACCGAAGACCAAGACGCAGAATACGAGATTATTTGGCCACCACTGCCCAAGGGACGCGTCGTGCAAAACACTGTGTTTTTACACGGTGATGTGCGTGGCAGACCGTATCGAGTAGAAGATTTCCGAGACGCGCTCGGACCTACAGGACTACTGTCGGAGGTGTTGCCACTGGGGGCCTACCAGATAAATCATGTCTGGGCCGTCACCATGAACAACGCGGACGCTACGAGACGCTTGCTGGACGTGAAGGAGCTGAAAGTCAAGGGTCGACTCTGCATCATCGTAGACCGCCAGGATCAGCAGGTGCGGCTGCGTCTTCATTGGCTGCTTACGGCGTCAATGATGAAGACGTGCGAACGGCGTTGGCGGCTTTTGGGAAGGTCGTACAAGTCACAAGGGAGCATTGGGGTGTTCAAGAAGTCAGCAACAAGGGTTCAACCACACGGACTGTGCTTCTTAAGCTCAAGAGTGGCATAAAGGTTGAAGATCTCTCGCATTAAATCAGGGTGGCTGGTGAACTGGCACTTCTGGTTGCACCTGGTCGGCCAATGCAGTGTCTGCGCTGCCAAGGTACCGGCCATGTTAGAATAGAGTGTAAGGTACCCCGATGCTCGCGTTGTCGGCGGTTTGGCCACAGCGAAGATGCGTGCATGCGCACGTACGCATCGGCTATTGGATCAGCCGAAGGTGAAGATACAGCAGAGTTGGTGATGGACGCGACCGAGGCTGAAGACGCGACGAAAGGTGCAGGCGACGTATTGAACCCAGAAGCTTCAACAGGAACAGCCACACTGACTGGTGGTGATGAACCAACAGCCAAAGGAGATATAAGCATCTGGGGAGGTGGTTACTCAAGAGCCAGCCGGCCAAACCGAGGAAGGCTTCACAAGCACCCCATCGAAGGAGCCTGAGCCGGTGGAATTAACCGAACTTCCAGTGTCGTGCGAGAGTATTAGTGGTGGGGCGCCAAGCAAAAGACCCCGCGAGCAGTCTGCAGGACGGCATGAGGTGTCCATTGAAAAGCATGAAGAGGGGCCACATGCGAAGGCGACTTCGTTCAGACGCAGCAGCACAAGGCTGCGTCCCAACCCGATATCAGACAAACACTGGCCACCTTTGTCCTCCAGTGGCACGGGTCCACCTGGAGGCTCCGAAGATGTCT
This sequence comes from Rhipicephalus annulatus, assembly GCA_013436015.1. Classification (NCBI taxonomy): domain Eukaryota; kingdom Metazoa; phylum Arthropoda; class Arachnida; order Ixodida; family Ixodidae; genus Rhipicephalus; species Rhipicephalus annulatus. The sequence goes on along the minus strand of WOVY01006802.1, from coordinate 43,614 downwards.
GGCTCTGTGCTATACGCCGAAGGTAAGCATCATGCCCCGGGCTAACTTCTTCACTGTGTAGACATGGCTTTTGCACCGAAACTTAGAGTGGCAACGTTAAATGTTCGAGGTCTTGCCGCCAAGCGAAAACAGAGCCAAGTCTACAGGCTGCTTGTGGATCATGATATGAATGTACTAGCTGTACAATAAACAAAAGTAGACGGTGAGTAGGAGACCCGGGGCCTGGTGCTGAAGTTTACGGCGCGTTACTACGCAATTGTAAGTCAAGCAATGGGCATGTCTGCAGGCTGCGTTTTGTTCATTAGGTAGTTACCGGGTCTGGTAGTGCAAGATACCTTCGCTTGCCCGTCTGGTAAATTGGTTTCCTGTGATTTTGTATTCAATAAATGCCAGTGACGTATACTGTGTATTTATGCACCAACCATTTATGAGGAGCGATAACTTTTTTTTCAAGCCTAAAGCAGCACTTCACTTTGGAAAGGAAATCTGTATTACTTGGTGATTTTAACTGCGTCCTCAACGGGCGAGATCGAGCAAATGGACGCGCCAATTACGATAAAAGTAGTAGGACTCTAGCGGACTTGTTACTGAATTCGAGTTAGAAGACGTGGGCAGCTGTATTGAGAGAACGCGGGATGTGCGTTTCACACATTTTCAGGGGAATAGCCATGCGCGCCTTGAACGCATTTACGTGTCGCTTGAATTAATAGCCCAATGCAAGACATATGCTGTTTACTCAATACACTTTAGTGATCACTGTTTAGTTAAATGTGATATGGGAGAGAAAACAAAAGGTGGAACTTTCTCATGGGAGCTGTGGAAGATGGATTCTACTTTGATCACTGACGAATATTTCTTAGATCAGGTTATGAACTGCATCAATGAAATAAAAATGGATGATGGAGCTAAATTTGCAGAACAATGGGAAGAGTTCAAGCAACGAATAAAAATAAAAGCTATTGATCGTTCTTGCGCATTGAGTTACGAAAGGAAAAAGAAAGAAAAAAAACTCCGAAAGACTTTGGAAAGACTAATAGATTTGGAGTGCAAACTACCGGGAGAGTATAAAATTGACATACGCATTATTAAGCAGAAACTTGCACTGCATGACGAGGAACGCTACCGCGGTGCACTCGTCCGTGCAAGGGCTAAGGCTTTAGCGGCTGGAGAGACGCCAACCAAAAGAGCGTTAGGGGTGGAGAAAACGAACGCTCGACGGAATCATATCGAAAAAATAGAGAAGGATGGTCACGAAGTAACCGATATGGACAGCATTTTATCCGTATTTTCAAGTCATTTTGAAAACCTTTTTGCGTGTAGACAGGCAAACCTAAAAAGATTTAAAGACGAATATTTAGGTTGCATGCCGCAAGTGAGGGAGGAAGTGAAAATCGCTTTGGAATTATCTATATCTGCATCTGAAGTTGAACGGGCGATTGATAAGTTAAATCCTGGGAAATCTCCAGGACCAGAGGGTCTTTGTGTCAAGTGGTACAAATGTTTTAAAAGCGAATTGTCTTCAATACTTGCGGGCGTTTTAATGAGGCATATGAGGAAAAGAAATTACCACCATCCTTTGGTGAATCGCGTACCGTTCTGATTCCGAAAACAGACGAGGTTGAAAAGCTCAGGCACGTCACAGCGTACAGGCTAATCGCACTGACAAACGTAGACTACAAAATATTAATGAAAAATTTGGCGGCCAGACTTCAGTCAGTAATAAAAGATATCGTCAGTCCACACCAAACCTGTGAAATAAAAGGTCGGTCCATAGTTATAAACGTTCATAAAATGCGATCCGTGCTCGAATGTGTTGACACCAGTAATGCTCGTGTGGCCATACTCCAGCTGGATCTGGAGAAAGCGTTTGATTGCGTTTTTCACGCTCTTTTGTTTGCAGTATTGAAGCGCATTAAAGTTTCTAAGATAATTATTGACTGAGTAGCCATGGCATATCGGAATGGTAGTACGAGACTAATTATCAACGAGACATTGGGCCCCCCCCCCATAAGAATTGAGCGCTCAGTGCGTCGAGGTTGCCCTGTTAGTCCACTTTTGTTTTGCATCTATATTGAAACTTTATGTCGGTCGATATTGCAGAATGACATCATTAATTGATTTAGAGTAGAATCCTCACAGGTCAAACTACTCGCATACGCTGATGATGTTGCGATTTGTAGCTCTTCCTATGAAGGTATTGAGGATTCAATCAGAGTTTCTAAATCTTTCGCCAAAGTTACAGGAAGCCATATAAACTGGGGTAAATGCCTCGGCTTCTGGAATGGATATTGGCCTTCAACACCAGAATTTTCTGCAGCCATTAAATGGACAAGAACGCCAGTTAAATATCTCGGAGTACCGCTCGAGTCATACAAAATACTGATGAATATTGGACACAGCAAACGAAAGAAATTAAAGAGAAAGCGAATAGGTGGAATGCAACCTATCTGTCCGTGATTGCTAGAGCTACTGCATGCAACTGGTTTTTTGTGTCTAAGCTGTGGTATGTGATGCAAATGCTGTACTGTTTCCGGGTCAGTGTGCAAAAATTACATCGGGTGTTTGCAGTATTCGTAAATATAAACCAACAAAAGTGGGTGGAGGAAAGACCACTGTGATAGCTCAGCAGTTAGAGCATCGAACGCGTTATTCGAAGGTCGTAGGTTCGATTCAAGCTCATGGCTGGTTATTTTTTCACCCTCATTCTTTCTTCTTATTCACATTTCATTTGTTCTAATAACTTCCCCTATACACTCTTTGGCACTATCCTCTGTTAGATCGCAATATTATTGTGTCAAAACACGGAAAAACGAGCCCTTATGTACACACTTCTTCCCTTTATTCATTAACGAGTGTCTCGTACTGGCAGACTTGGTGTAATTAGGTTGTATACGAGGGACTATTTGTCAGCTGCCCACTCGTATTAAGTTCACGTGCTACGTGACGCCACACATGCGCATAAAAGATTGTTTCACACTCGCCGCTTGGCTACAGAGGGCGCTGACTGACACTTCCACTTCTAAATTCACATATAAAGCCAAAATGTGTGTGGAGAGAAGGCCGCTGTGATAGCTCAATGGTAAGAGCATCGAACACGTTATTTGAAGGTCGTAGGTTCAATTCCTTCTCACGGCTGGTAATTTTTTCACCCTCTTTTCTATCTTCTTATTTACATTCAATTTGTGCTAATAACTTCCCCTATATATTCTTTGGCATTATTGTCTGTTTGATCTCAATATTATTGTGTCCAAGACAAAGAAAAACGAGCCCTTATGTACACACTTCTTTCTCTTATTCAGTAACGAGGGTCTCGTACTGGCAGACTTAGTGTCATTCGGTTGTATACGAGGGAATAATGGTCGGCTTCTCGCTCGTAATAGGTTCACGTGCTACGTGACGCCACACATGCGCATAAAAGAGTGTTTCACACTCGCCGCTTGGCTACAGAGGGCGCTAACTGACACTCGAACTTCTAAATTCACATATAATCCCAAAAAAGTGGGTCGAGGGAAGGCCGCTGTAATAGCTCAGTGGTTAGAGCATCGAACGCGTCATTTGAAGGTCGTAGGTTCGATTCCTGTTCAAGGCTGGTTATTTTTTCATTCTCTTTTCTTTCTTCTTATTTACATCCACTTGTTCTTATAACTTTCCCTATACATTCCTCGGCATCATTGTCTGTTAGGTCTCATTAAAACTGTGTCCAAAGCACGGAAAAACGAGCCCTGATGTACACACTTCTTTCCCTCATTCATTAACGAAGGTCTCGTACTGGCAGACATAATGTCATTAGGTTGTATACGAGGGACTATTGGTCAGCTGCCGGCTCGTAATAAGTTCACGTGCTACATGACGCCACAAATGCGCATAAAGTAGTGTTTCACAGTCACCGCTTGGCTACACAGGGCGCTGACTGACATTCCCACTTCTAAATTCATATAATAACCCGGAAAAGTGGGTGGAGAGAAGGACGCGGTGATTGCTCATTGTTTAGAGCAACGAACGCGTTATTCGGAGGTCGTAGGTTCGATTACTGCTCACGGCTGGTTATTTTTCCACCCTCTTTTCTTTCTTCTTATATACATTCTATTTGTTGTAATAACTTCACCTATACATTCCTTAGCATTATTGTCTGTTAGATCTCATTATAATGTGTCAAAAACAAGGAAAAACGAGCCCTTATGTACACACTTCTTTCCCTTATTCGTTAACGAGGGTCCCGTACTGACAGACTTGGTGTCATTAGGTTGTGTACGAGCGACTATTGGTCATCTGCCCGCTCGTAATACGTTCACGTGCTACATGACGCCACACATGCGCATAAAAGAGTGCTTCACACTCACTACTTGGCTACAGAGGGTGCTCACTGACACTCCCACTTCTAAATTCACATATAAAGCCGAAAAAGTGGGTGGAGAGATGTCTGCTGTGATAGCTCAGTGATTAGAGTATCGAACGCGTTATTTGAAGGTCGTAGGTTAGATTCCTGCTCACGGCTGGTTACTTTTTCACCCTCTTTTTTCTTCTTATTTACATCCATTTGTCCTTATAACTTTCTATTAAATTCCTTGGAATTATTGTCTGTTAGGTCTGATTGAACTTGTGTCCAAAGCACGGAAAAATGAGCCCTGATGTACACACTTCTTTACCTCATTCATTAACGAACTTCTCGTACTGGCAGACATATTGTCATTATGTTGTATACGAGGGACTATTGGTCAGCTGCCCGCTTGTATTAAGTTCACGTGCTGCGTGACGCCACACATGCGCATAAAAGAGCGGTTTACTCTCGCCGCTTGGTTACAAAGGGCGCTGACTGACACTTCCACTTCTAAATTCACATATAAACCCAAAAAAGTGGGCGGAGAAAAGGCCGCTGTGATAGCTCAGTGGTTAGAGCATCGAACGCGTTATTTGAAGGTCGTGGGTTCGATTCCTGCTCACGGCTGGTTATTTTTTCACCCTCTTTTCTTTCTTCCTATCTACATTCTATTTGTTGTAATAACTTCCCCTATACATTCCTTAGCATTATTGTCTGTTAGATCTCATTATAATGTGTCAAAAACAAGGAAAAACGAGCCCGTATGTACACACTTCTTTCCCTTATTCATTAACGAGGGTCTCGTACTGGCAGACTTGGTGTCATTAGGTTGTATACGAGGTTCTATTTGTCAGCTGCCCACTCGTAATAAGTTCATGTGCTACGTGACGCCACACACACGCATAGAAGAGTGTTTCACACTTGCCGCTTGGCTACAGAGGGCGCTGACTGACACTCCCACTTCTAAATTCACATATAATCCCAGAAAAGTGGGTGGAGGGAAGGCCGCTGTAATAGCTCAGTGGTTAGAGCATCGAACGCGTTATTTGAAGGTCATAGGTTCGATTCCTGCTCACGCTGGTTATTTTTTCACCCTCTTTTCTTCCTTCTTATTTACACCCATTTGTTCTAATAACTTTCCCTATACATTCCTTGGCATTTTTGTCTGTTAGGTCTCATTAAAATTGTGTCCAAAGCACGGAAAAACGAGCCCTGATGTACACACTTCTTTCCCTCTGTTATTAACAAAGGTCACGTGCTGGCAGACATAATGCCTTTAGGTTGTATACGAGGTTCTATTCGTCAGCTGCCCGCTCGTATTACGTTCACGTGCTGCTTGGCTCCACACATGCACTTAAAACAGTGTTTTACGCTCGCCGCTGGGCTAGAGAGGGCGCTGATTGACACTCCAACTTCTAAATTCACATATAAACCCAATAAAAGTGGGTGGAAGGAAGCCGCTGTGATAGTTCATTGGTTAGAGCATCGAACACGTTATTCAAAGGTCGTAGGCTCAATTTCTTCTCACGGCTGGTAATTTTCTCACCCTCTTTTCTATCTTATTTAAATTCAATTTATGCTAATAACTTCCTTTACACATTCTCTGGCATTATTATCTGTTTGATCTCATTATTATTGTGTCAAAAACAAGGAAAATGAGCCCTTATGTACACACTTCTTTCTCTTATTCATTAACGAGGGTCTCGTAGTGGCAGACTTGGTGTCATTAGGTTGTATACGAGGGACTATTCGTCTGCCGCCCGCTCGTAATAAGTTCATGTGCTACGTGACGCCACACATGCGCATAAAAAGTGTTTCACACTCGCCGCTTGGCTACAGAGGGCGCTGACTGACACTCCAACTTCTAAATTCACATATAATCCCAAAAAAGTGGGTCGAGGAAAGGCCGCTGTAATATCTCAGTGGTTAGAGCATCGAATGCGTTAATTGAAGGTCGTAGGTTCGATTCTTGCTAACGGCTTGTTATTTTTTTCGCCTCTATTCTTTCTTCTTATTTACATCCACTTGTTCTTATAACTTTCCCTATATATTCGTTGGCATTATTGTCTGTTAGGTCTCATTAAAATTGTGTCCAAAGCACGGAAAAACGAGCCCTGGTGTACACACTTCTTTCTCTCATTCATTAACGAGGGTCTCGTACTAGAAGACTTGGTGTCGATTGTTTGTGAACGATAACTATTGGTCAGCTGCCCGCTCGTAATAAAATTACGTGCTACGTGACGCCACAAATGCGCATAAAAGAGTGTTTCACAGTCACTGCTTGGCTACACAGGGCGCTGACTGACATTCCCTCTTCTAAATTCACATATAAACCCAGAAAAGTGGGTTGAGAGAAGGACGCGGGGATTGCTCATTGTTTAGAGCATCGAACGCGTTATTCGAAGGTCGTAGGTTTGATTACTGCTCACTGCCGGTTATTTTTTCACCCTCTTTTTTTTCTTCCTATATACATTATATTGTTGTAATAACTTCCCCTATACATTACTTAGCATTATTGTCAGTTAGATCTCAATATAAAGTGTCAAAAACAAGAAAAAACGAGCCCTTATATACACACTTCTCTCCCTTATTCATTAACGAGGGTCTCGTACTGGCAGACATAATGTCTTTAGGTTGTATATGAGGGACTATACGGTTAGCTGCACGCTCGTATTAAGTTCACGTGCTACGTGGCGCCACACATGCGCATGAAACAGTGTTTTACGCTCACCGCTGGCTAGAGAGGGCGCTGACTGACACTCCCACTTCTAAATTCACTTATAAACCCAATAAAAGTGGGCGGAAGGAAGCCGCTGTGATAGCTCAATGGTTATAGCATCGAACACGTTATTCGAAGGTCGTAGGTTCAATTCCTGTTCACGGCTGGTAATTTTTTCACCCTCTTTTCTATCGTCTTATTTACATTCAATTTGTTCTAATAACTTTCTCTATACGATCCTTGGCATTATTGTCTGTTAGATCTCATTTTTATTGTGTCAAAAACACGGAAAACAAGCCCTTGTGTTCCACTTCTTTCTCTTATTCATTAAGGAGGGTCTCGTACTGAAAAGCTGTGTCAATGGGTAGTATACGAGAAATATTTGTCAGCTGGCTGCTCGTAATAAAATCACGTGCTACGTGAGGCCACACATGCGCATAAAGGAGTGTTTACACTCGCCGCTTGGTTACAGAGGGTGCTGAGTGACAATACCCATTTCTAAATTCACATATAAACCCAGAAAAGTGGGTGGAGAGAAGGCTGCTGTGATAGCTCAGTGGTTAGAGCATCGAACGCGTTATTTGAAGGTCGTAGGATCGATTCCTGCTCACGGCTGGTTATTTTTTCACCCCCTTGTCTTGTTATATGCATTCAATTTGTTCTAATCACTTTCCCTATACCATCCTTGGCATTATTGTCTGTTAGATCTCATTATAATGTATCAAAAACAAGTAAAAACGAGCCCTTATGTACACACTTCTTTCCCTTATTTATTAAAGAGGGTCTCGTACTGGCAGACTTGGTGTCATTAGGCTGTATACGAGGGACTATTGGTCAACTGCCCGCTCGTATTAAGTTCACGTGCTACGTGGCGCCACACATGCGCATGAAACAGTGTTTTACGCTCACCGCTGGCTAGAAAGGGCGCTGACTGACACTCCCACTTCTAAATTCACTTATAAACCCAATAAAAGTGGGTGGAAGGAAGCCGCTGTGATAGCTCAATGGTTAGAGCATCGAACACGTTATTCGAAGGTCGTAGGTTCAATTCCTGTTCACGGCTGGTAATTTTTTCACCCTCTTTTCTATCGTCTTATTTACAATCTATTTGTTCTAATAACTTTCCCTATACATTCTTTGGCATTATTGTCTGTTAGGTCTCATTATTATTGTGTCAAAAACACGGAAAAACGGACCCTTATGTACAGACTTCTTTCCCTTATTCATTAACGAGTGTCTCGTACTGGCAGACTTGGTGTCATTAGGTTCTATACGAGGGACTATTGGTCAGCTGCCCGCTCGTAATAAGTTCCCGTGCTACATGATGCCACACATGCGCATAAAAGGATGTTTCACACTCGCCGCTTGGCTACAGTGGGCGCTGACTGACACTCCCACTTTTAAATTCACATATAAACCCAAAAAAGTGTGTGGAGTTAAGGCCGCTGTGATAGCTCAGTGGTTAAAGCATCGAACGCGTTATTCGAAGGTCGTAGGTTCGATTCCTGCTCACTGCTTGTTAGTTTATCACTCTTTTTTTCTTCTTCTTTACATCCATTTGTTCCTATGACTTTCCCTATACATTCTTCGGCATTATTGTCTGTTAGGTCTCATTAAACTTGTGTCCAAAGCACGCAAAAATGAGCCCTGATGTACACACTTCTTTCCCTCATTCATTCACGAAGGTCTCGTACTGGCAGACATATTGTCATTAGGTTGTATACGAGGAACTGTTGGTCAGCTGCCCGCTCGTATTAAGTTCACGTGCTGCGTGACGCCACACATGCGCATAAAAGAGTGGTTTACTCTCGCCGCTTGGTTACAAAGGGCGCTGACTGACACTTCCACTTCTAAATTCACATCTAAATTCAATAAAAGTGCGTGGAAGGAAGCCGCTGTGATAGTTCATTAGTTAGGGCATCGCACGCGTTATTCAAAGGTCGTAGGTTCAATTCCTTCTCACGGCTGGTAATTTTTTCACCCTCTTTTCTATCTTCTTATTTACATTCAGTTTGTGCCAATAATTTCCCCTATACATTCTTTGGCATTATTGTCTGTTTGATCTCAATATATTGAGTAAAAACAAAGAAAAATGAGCCCTTATGTACTTACTCCTTTCTCTTATTCATTAACGAGGGTCTCGTACTGGCAGACTTGGTGTCATTCGGTTGTATACGAGGGATTATTGGTCGGCTTCTCACTCGTAATAAGTTCACGTGCTACGTGACGCCACACAAGCGAATAAAAGAGTGTTTCACACTCGCCGCTTGGCTACAGAGGGCGCTGACTGACACTTCCACTTCTAAATTCACATATAAACACAAAAAAGTGGGTGGAAGGAAGCCGCTGTGATAGTTCATTGGTTAGAGCATCGAACGCGTTATTCAATGTCGTAGGTTCAATTCCTTCTCACGGCTGGTAATTTTTTCGCCCTCTTTTTTATCTTCTTATTTACACTCAATTTGTGCTAATTACTTCCCCTATACATTCTTTGGTATTATTGTCTATTTGATCTCATTATTATTGTGTCAAAAACAAGGAAAAACGAGCCCTTATGTACACACTTTTTCTCTTATTCATTAACGAGGTTCTCATACTGGCAGACTTGGTGTCATTCGGTGGTATATGAGGAAATAATGGTCAGCTGCCCGCTCGTAATAAGTTCCCGTGCTACGCGACGCCACACATGCGCATAAAATAATGTTTCACACTCGCCGCTTGGCTACAGTGGGTGCTGACTGACACCCACTTTTAAATTCACATATAAACCCAAAAAAGTGGGTGGAGTTAAGGCCGCTGTGATAGCTCAGTGCTTAAAGCATCGAACGCGTTATTCGAAGGTCGTAGGTTCGATTACCGCTCACGGCTGGTTATTTTTTCACCCTCTTTTTTTCTTCTTCTTTACATCCATTTGTTCCTATAACTTTCCCTATACATTCCTTCGCATTATTGGCTGTTAGGTCTCATTAAACTTGTGTCCAAAGCACGAAAAAACGAGCCCTGATGTACACACTTCTTTCCCTCATTCAATAACGAAGGTCTCGTACTGGCAGACATAATGTCATTAGATTGTATACGAGGGACTATTGGTCAGCTGCCCGCTCGTAATAAGTTCAAGTGCTGCGTGACGCCACACATGCGCATAAAATAGTGTTTTACACTCGCCGCTTGGTTACAGAGGGCGCTGAGTGACAATTCCCATTTTTAAATTCACATATAAACCCAAAAACGTGGATGGAAGGAAGCCGCTGTGATAGTTCATTGGTTAGAGCATCAAACGCGTTATTCGAAGGTCGTCGGTTCAATTCCTGCTCACGGCTGGTAATTTTTTCACCCTCTTTTCTAACTTCTTTTTTTACATTCAATTTGTGCTAATAACTTTCCCTATACATTATTTGGCATTATTGTCGGTTTGATCTCATTATTATTGTGTCAAAAGGAAGGAAAAACAAGCCCTTATGTACACACTTCTTTGTCTTATTCATTACAGAGGGTCTCATACTGGCAGACTTGGTGTCATTCGGTTGTATACGAGGGAATAATGGTCGGCTTCTCGCTCGTATTAAGTTCACGTGCTACATGACGCCACAAATGCGCATAAAAGAGTGTTTCACAGTCACCGCTTGGCTACAGAGGGCGCTGACTGACACTTCCACTTCAAAATTCGCACATAAACTCAAAACAGTGGGTGGAGGGAAGGCCGCTGTAATAGCTCAGTGGTTAGAGCAACGAACGCGTTATTCAAAGGTCGTAGGTTCAATTGCTGCTCACGGCTGGTTCTTTTTTCACCCTCTTTTCTTTCTTCTTATTTGCAATCTATTTGTTGTAATAACTTCCTCTATACAATCCTTGGCATTATTGTCTGTTACATCTCATTATTATTGTGTCGAAAACGAAAAAACGGACCCTTATGTACAGACTTCTTTCCCTTATTCATTAACAAGGGTCTCGTAGTGGCAGACTTGGTGTCATTAGGTTGTATATGAGGGACTATTCGTCTGCTTCCCTCTCGTAATAAGTTCATGTGCTACGGGACGCCACACATGCGCATAAAAGAGTGTTTGAAACTCGCTGCTTCGCTACAAAGAGCGCTGACTGACACTCCAACTTCTAACTTCACATATAATCCCAAAAAAGTTGGTCGAGGGAAGGCCGCTGTAATAGCTCTGTGGTTAGAGCATCGAACGCGTTATTTGAAGGTCGTAGGTTCGATTCCTGCTCAAGGCTGGTTATTTTTTCACCCTCTTTTCTTTCTTCTTATTTACATCCATTTGTTCTAATAACTTTCTCTATACACTCCTTGGCATTTTTGTCTGTTAGGTCTCATTAAAATTGTGTCCAAAGCACGGAAAAACGAGCCCTGATGTACACACTTCTTTCCCTCATTTATTAACAAAGGTCTCGTACTGGCAGATATAATGTCTTAGGTTGTATACGAGGGACTATACGGTCAGCTGCCCGCTCGTATTAAGTTCACTTGCTGCGTGACGCCACACATGCGCATAAAAGAGTGTTTTACGCTCGCCGCTTGGCTACAAAGGGCGCTGACTGAAACTCCCACTTCTAAATTCACTTATAAACCCAATAAAAGTGGGTGGAAGGAAGCCGCTGTGATAGTTCATTAGTTAGAGCATCGAATTCGTTATTCAAAGGTCGTAGGTTCAATTTCTTCTCACGGCTGGTAATTTTTTCACCCTCTTTTCTTACGTCTCGTTTAGATTCAATTTGTGCTAATAACTTCCCCTATACACTGTTTGGCATTATTGTCTGTTTGATCTCATTATTATTGTGTCAAAAACAAAGAAAAACAAGCCCTGATGTACACACTTCTTTCCCTCATTCATTAACGAAGGTCTCGTACTGGCAGACATAATGTCATTAAGTTGTATACAAGGGACTATTGGTCAGCTGCCCGCTCGTAATAAGTTCACCTGCTACATGACGCCACAAATGCGCATAAAAGAGTGTTTCACAGTCACCACTTGGCTAGACAGGGCGCTGACTGACACTTCCACTTCTAAATTCTTATATAAACCCAAAAAAGTGGGTGGAGGGAAGGCCGCTGTGATAGCTCAGTGGTTAGAGCATCGAACGCGTTATTCAAAGGTCGTAGGTTCAATTGCTGCTCACGGCTGGTTATTTTTTCACCCTCTTTTCTTTCTTCTTATTTGCAATCCATTTGTTGTAATAACTTCCCCTATACAATCCTTGGCATTACTGTCTGTTTGGTCTGATTAAAATTGTGTCCAGAGCACGGAAAAATGAGCCCTGTTGTACACACTTCTTTCCCTCATTCATTAACGAAGGTCTCGTACTGGCAGACATAATGTCATTAGGTTGTATACGAGGGATTATTGGTCAGCTGCCCGCTCGTAATAAGTTCACGTGCTACATGACGCCACAAATGCGCATAAAAGAGTGTTTCACAGTCACCGCTTGACTCCACAGGGCGCTGACTGACACTTCCACTTCTAAATTCACATATAAACCAAAAAAGTGGGTGGAGAGAAGGCTGCTGTGATAGCTCAGTGGTTAGAGCATCGAACGCGTTATTTAAAGGTCGTAGGTTCGATTGCTGCTCACGGCTGGCTATTTTTTCACCCTCTTTTCTTTCTTCTTATTTACAATCCATTTGTTGTAATAACTTCCCCTATACAATCCTTGGCATTATTGTCTGTTACATCTCATTATTATTGTGTCAAAAACGGAAAAACGGGCCCTTATGTACAGACTTCTTTCCCTTATTCATTAACAAGAGTCTCGTAGTGGCAGACTTGGTGTCATTCGGTTGTATACGAGTGACTTTTCGTCTGCTGCCCGCTCGTAACAAGTTCATGTGCTACGTGACGCCACACATGCGCATAAAAGAGTGTTTCGCACTCGCCGCTTGGCTACAAAGGGCGCTGACTGACACTCCAACTTCTAAATTCACATATAATCACAAAAAAGTGTGTCGAGGGAAGGCCGCTGTAATAGCTCAGTGGTTAGAGCATCGAACGCGTTATTTGAAGGCCGTAGGTTCGATTCCTGCTCACGGCTGATTATTTTTCACCCTCTTTTCTTTCTTCTTATATACATTCTTTTTGTTGTAATAACTTCCCCCATGCTATCCTTAGTATTATTGTCTGTTAGTTCTCATTATTATTGTGTCAGAAACAAAGAAAAACGAGCCCTGATGTACACACTTCTTTCCCTCATTCATTAACGAAGGTCTCGTACTGGCAGACATAATGTCATTAGGTTGTATACGAGGGACTATTGGTCAGCTGCCCACTCGTAATAAGTTCATGTGCTACGTGAAGCCACACATGCGCATAAAAGTGTTTCACACTCGCCGCTTGGCTACAGAGGGCGCTGACTGACACTCCGACTTGTAAATTCACATATAATCCCCAAAAATTGGGTAGAGGGAAGGCCGCTGTAATAGCTGAGTGGTTAGAGCATCGAAAGCTTTATTTGAAGGTCGTAGGTTCGACTCCTGCTCACGCTGGGTATTTTTTCACCCTCTTTTCTTTCTTCTTATTTACATGCATTTGTTCTAATAACATTCTCTATACATTCCTTGGCATTTTTGTCTGTTAGGTCTCATTAAAATTGTGACCAAAGCACGGAAACACGAGCGCTGATGTACACCCTTCTTTCCCTCATTTATTAACAAAGGTCTCGTACTGGCAGACATAATGTCATTAGGTTGTATACGAGGGACTATACGGTCAGCTGCCCGCTCGTATTAGGTTCACGTAATGCGTGACGCCACACATGCGCATAAAAGAGTGTTTTACGCTCACCGCTTGGCTACAGAGGGCGCTGACTGACACTCCCACTTCTAAATTCACTTATAAACCCAACAAAAGTGGGTGGAAGGAAGCCGCTGTGATAGCTCAATGGTTAGAGCATCGAACGCGTTATTCGAAGGTCGTAGGTTCAATTCCTGCTCACGGCTCGTAAATTTTTCACCTTTTTTCTATCTTCTTATTTACATTCAATTTGTTCTAATAACTTTTCCTATACAATCCTTGGCATTATTGTCTGTTGGATCTCATCATTATTGTGCCAAAAACACGGAAAGCAGGCCCTGATTTTCCACATCATTCCCTTATTCATTAAGGAGGGTCTCGTACTGGAAGACTTGGTGTCAATAGGTTGTACACGAGAAATATTGGTCAGCTGGCCGCTCGTAATAAAATCACGTGCTACGTGATGCACACATGCGTATAAAGGAGTGTTTACACTCGCCGCTTGGCTACAGATGGTGCTGAGTGACGATTCCCATTTCTAAATTCACATATGAACCCAGAAAAGTGGGTGGAGGGAAGGCCACTTTGATAGCTCAATGGTTAGAGCATCGAACGCGTTATTCGAAGGGCGTCGGTTTGATTCCTGCTCACGGCTGGTTATTTTTTCACCCTCTTTTCTTTCTTCTTATATACATTCGTTTTGTTGTAAAAGCTTCCCCTGTACATTCCTTAGCATTATTGTTTGTTAGATCTCATTATATTGTGTCAAAGACAAGGAAAACGAGTCCTTATGTACACACTTCTTTCCCTCATTCATAAACGAAGGTGTCAGACTGGCAGACATAATGTCATTAGGTTGTATACGAGGGAATATTTGTCGGCTTCTCACTCGTAATAAGTTCACGTGCTACGTGACGCCACACATGCGCATAAAAGAGTGTTTCACTCTCGCTGCTTGGCTACAGAAGGCGCTGACTGACACTCCCACTTCTAAATTCACATATAAACCCAGAAAAGTGGGTGGAGAGAAGAACGTGGTGATTGCTCATTGTTTAGAGCATCGAACGCATTATTCGAAGGTCGTAGGTTCGATTACTGCTCACGGCTGGTTATTTTTTCACACTCTTTTCTTTCTTCTTATATATATTCTATTTGTTGTAATAACTTCCCCTATGCAATCCTTAGCATTATTGTCTGTTAGATCTCATTATTATTGTGTCAAAAACAAAGAAAAACGAGCCCTGATGTACACACTTCTTTCCCTCATTCATTAACGAAGGTCTCGTACTGGCAGACATAATGTCATTAGGTTGTATACGAGGGACTATTGGTCAGCTGCCCGCTCGTAATGCGTTCATGTGCTACGTGACGCCACACTTGCGCATAAAAGAGTGTTTCACACTCGCCGCTTGGCTACAGAGGGCGCTGACTGACACTCCGACTTGTAAATTCAAATATAATCCCCAAAAATTGGGTAGAGGGAAGGCCGCTGTAATAGCTGAGTGGTTAGAGCATCGAAGGATTTATTTGAAGGTCGTAGGTTCGACTCCTGCTCACGCTGGGTATTTTTTCACCCTCTTTTCTTTCTTCTTATTTACATGCATTTGTTCTAATAACTTTCCCTATACATTCCTTGGCATTTTTGTCTGTTAGGTCTCATTAAAATTGTGACCAAAGCACGGAAAAACGAGCGCTGATGTACACCCTTCTTTCCCTCATTTATTAACAAAGGTCTCGTACTGGCAGACATAATGTCATTAGGTTGCATACGAGGGTTTATACGGTCAGCTGCCCGCTCGTACTAACTTCACGTGCTGCGTGACGCCACACATGCGCATAAAAGAGTGTTTTACGCTCGCCGCTTGGCCACAAAGGGCGCTGACTGACACTCCCACTTCTAAATTCACATATAAATCCAAAAAAGTGGTGGAAGAAAGCCGCTGTGATAGTTCATGGGATAGAGCATAGAACGCGTTATTCAATGTCGTAGGTTCAATTCCTTCTCACGACTAGTAATTTTTTCACCCTCTTTTCTATCTTCTTATTTACACTAAATTTGTGCTGATAACTTCCCTTATACATTCTTTGGCATTATTGTGTGTTTGATCTCACTATTGTTGTGTCCAAAGCACGGAAAAACGAGCCCTGATGTACACACTTCTTTCCCTCATTCATAAACGAATGTCTCGGACTGGCAGACATAATGTCATCGGGTGGTATACGAGGGACTATTGGTCAGCTTCCCGCTCGTAATAAGTTCACGTGCTACATGACGCCACAAATGCGCATAAATGAGTGTTTCACAGTCAGCGCTTGGCTACACAGGGCGCTGACTGGCATTCCAACATCTAAATTCACATATAAACCCAGAAAAGTGGGTGGAGAGAAGGATGCGGTGATTGCTCATTGTTTAGAGCATCGAACGCGTTATTCGTAGGTCGTAGGTTCGATTACTGCTCACGGCTGGTTATTTTTTCACCCTCTTTTCTTTCTTCTTATATACACTATATTTGTTGTAATAACTTCCCCTATACATTCCTTAGCTATATTGTCTGTTAGATCTCATTATAATGTGTCAAAAACAAGAAAAAACGAGCCCTTATGTACACACTTCTTTCCCTTATTCAATAACAAGGGTCTCGTACTGGCAGACTGGGTGTCATTAGGTTGTATACGAGGTACTATTTGTGTGCTGCCCGCTCGTAATAAGTTCATGTGCTACGTGACGCCACACATGCGCATAAAAGAGTGTTTCACACTCGCCGCTTGGCTACAGAGGGCGCTGACTGACACTCCGACTTCTAAATTACCATATAATCCCAAAAAATTGAGTGGAGGTAAGGCCGCTGTAAGAGCTCAGTGGTTAGATCATTGAACGCTTCATTTGAAGGTCGTAGGTTCGATTCCTGCTCACGCTGGGTATTTTTTCTCTCTCTTTTCTTTATTCTTACTTACATCCATTTGTTCTAATAACTTTCCCTATACATTCCTTGGCATTTTTGTCTGTTAGGTCTCATTAAAATTGTGTCCAAAGCACGGAAAAACGAGCCCTGACGAACACACACTTCTTTCCCTCATTTATTAACAAAGCTCTCGTACTGAAAGACATAATGTCATTAGGTTGTATACGAGGGACTATACGGTCAGCTGCCCGCTCGTATTAAATTCACGTGCTGCGTGACGCCACACATGCGAATACAAAAAGAGTGTTTTACGCTCGCCGCTTGGCTACAGAGGGCGCTGACTGACACTCCCACTTCTAAATTCACTTATAAACCCAATAAAAGTAGGTGGAAGGAAGCCGCCGTAATAGCTCAGTGGTTAGAGCATCGAATGCGCTTTTCGAAGGTCGTAGGTTCAATTCCTGCTCACAGCTCGTAATTTTTTACCCTCTTTTCTATCTTCTTATTTACATTCAATTTGTTCTAATAACTTTCTCTATACGAGCTTGGCATTATTGTCAGTTACATCTCACTATTATTGTGTCGAAAACACGGAAAACAAGCCCTGATGTTCCACTTCTTTCCCTTATTTATAAGGAGGGTCTCGTACTGGAAGACTTGGTGTCAATAAGTTGTATACGAGAAATATTGGTCAGCTGGCCGCTCGTAATAAATTCACGTGCTATGTGATGCCACACATGCGCATAAAGGAGTGTTTACACTCGCTGCTTGGCTACAGAGGGTGCTGAGTGACAATTCACATTTCTAAGTTCACATATAAACCCAGAAAAAAAGTGTGGAGAGAAGGCCGCTTTGATAGCTCAATGGTTAGAGCATCGAACGCGTTATTCGAAGGGCGTAGGTTTGATTCCTGCTCCCGGCTGGTTGTTTTTTCACCCTCTTTTCTTTCTTCTTATATACATTCTATTTGTTGTAAAAGCTTCCCCTATACATTTCTTAGCATTATTGTTTGTTAGATCTCATATTATTGTGTCAAAAACAAGGAAAAACGAGCCCTTAAGTACACACTTCTTCCCCTTATTCATTAACGAGGGTCTCGTACTGGCAGACTTGGTGTCATTAGGTTGCATACGAGGTACGATTTGTCAGCTGCCCACTCGTAATAAGTTCACGTGCTACATGATGCCAAACATGTGCTTAAAAGAGTGTTTCACCTTCACAGCTTGGCTACAGAGGGCACTGACTGACACTCAAACTTCTAAATTCACATATAAACCCAATAAAAGTGGGTGGAAGGAAGCCGCTGTGATAGTTCATTGGTTAGAGCATCGAACGCGTTATTCAATGTCGTACGTTCAATTCCTTCTCAAGGCTGGTAATTTTTTCACCCTCTTTTCCATGTTCTTATTTACACTCAATTTGTGCTAGTAACTTCCCTTATACATTCTTTGGCATTATTTTGTGTTTGATCTCATTATTATTGTGTCAAAAACAAGAAAAAACGAGCCGTTATGTACACACTTCTTTTTCTTATTCATTACCGAAGGTCTCGTACTGGCAGACTTGTTGTCATTCAGTTGTATACCAGGGAATATTTGTCGGCTTCTCACTCGTAATAAGGTCACGTGCTACGTGACGCCACACATGCGCATAAAAGAGTGTTTCACAGTCCCCGCTTGGCTACACAGGGCGCTGACTGACATTCCCACTTCTAAATTCACATATAAACCCAGAAAGGTGGGTGGAGAGAAGGACGCGGTGATTGCTCATTGTTTAGAGCATCGAACGCGTTATTCGAAGGTCGTAGGTTGGATTACTGCTCACGGCTGGTAATTTTTTCACCCTCTTTTCTATCTTCTTATTTACATTCAATTTGTGCTAATAACTTTCGCTATACATTCTTTGGCATTATTGTGTGTTTGATCTCATTATTATTGTGTCCAAAGCACGGAAAAACGAGCCCTGATGTACACACTTCTTTCCCTCATTCATAAACAAAGGTCTCGGACTGGCAGATATAATGTCATTAGGTTGTATACGAGAGACTATTGGTCAGCTTCCCGCTCGTAATAAGTTCACGTGCTACATGACGCCACAAATGCGCATAAAAGAGTGTTTCACAGTCCCCGCTTGGCTACACAGGGCGCTGACTGAAATTCCCACTTCTAAACTCACATATAAACCCAGAAAAGTGGGTGGAGAGAAGGATGCGGTGATTTCTCATTGTTTAGAGCATCGAACGCGTTATTCGAAGGTCGTAGGTTCGATTACTGCTCACGGCTGGTTATTTTTTCACCCTCTTTTCTTTCTTCTTATATACACTCTATTTGTTGTGTAGCGAAGCCTCCGAACGCTGAAATGGGTCGAACTCTTGAGTACCTTCTAGTGGGGCTACCCAACAAGGACGCCGCTCGCGCTGAGAGCCTGTGCTTGGCTGTGACTGTCGCCATTGTATATTCTCGCTCGTTGCCGGCTAGTAAACGCCTTAACAATTTGGTGGAGAGTGCTGCGATCCCTGTCTATGCCTTTGGAGCTACGATCACGTACCCTGCCATCTACTATGTACAACGACGCTTCTCAGCAAACGCCTCCTCCAATGCCACCCCCTTGTCCCGGTGTCCCCAGAATCCGCGATCCACCCATCTTCACTGGCGCTGATGGCACCGACGTGGAGGACTGCCTCACCATTTCGAGCGCGGGAGCGTCCCCAACAAAAGGGACGAGCACGGCAAGCTGACCAACTTGGTATTCTACGTTACGGGTGTTGCCAGTTTGTGGTATAACAACCACGCGTCTGATTTTGCCACCTGGTCCAATTTCAAGACAGCAATCATCAACGTCTTCGGCCGCCCTGCTGTTCGCAAGCTGCAAGCCGAGCAGCGCTTGCCTGAACGTGCTCAGGAGGCTGGTGAGTCATTCACCAGCTATACTGAAGACGTCCTGGGCCTATCCAACAAATCTAGTCCCACCATGTCCGAGTCTGACAAGATCCGGAACATCATGAAAGGCATTGACGATGATGCCTTCACGATGCTGCTCACCAAAAACCCCGGCACAATGGCTGAGGTCATCACACTGTGCCAGAGTTACGAGGACCTCTGCCGGCAGCGTTCGATGACCCGACGCTCCCCACCACGAGCTGCAACGCTTGCTGGCTTGGAGGCCAGTTGTGACCAAGTAGCGTTGATGGCAGACCTAAAGTCCTTCATCCGTGAGGAAATCGCGCGTCAGTTCTCGCTCCTGCCCTTTGCCCACCAACCGACTGTTCAACAATCGCCTACTACCCTTCTCCCTCCCATCCGTCGAGCGATTGAACAGGAAATTGCGGAGGTAATGCCTGCGTACCACCCCCCATTGCCTCCGGCTCCTGCGCCCCTGAGTTACGCGCAAGTGGTCGCCAGGCCGCCCCAAGTCGTTCCAGCAACCGCCCCTCTGACTTACGCAGTAGCTGCCACTCGACCTCCGTCCTTTGCAGCGGGTGTGCCCGCTACGTATGTTGACGTAACCCCTCAGCCTCAGCTTCACTCCACCATGCAGCCACCGTTCCGTCCATCAGCCCTTGCGACATGGGTGAGCCCTACCCCGGTGAACAGAAGGCGCACACCCGACAACCGGCCTATCTGCTTTGCCTGCGGCTACGCCGGTCACGTGGCCCGTTATTGCCATCGCGTACAGCCGGCTCCAATTTCTTCACCTGTTGCTGGCCAACTCAGCCGTCCTTATTGCGAACAACCGCCGTCTATGCCACCTCGATCTCGCCCAGGTCCATCTCGACGATAGCCGTCTCCACGACGTCGTTCCCTGTCCCCCATGCGGCCAAGTGCGGCAGCTCATGAGCGGGAAAACTAGTCGTCGCAGTCCCCGATGCAAGGACTGCGACGCTATCGCAATGCGAAAGCCCTCAGAGCAGCCCCTCGAATGTCATTGACGTGCTTGTGGACGGTGTTTGTGCATCGGCTCTTATTGACACTGGAGCTGCCGTATCAGTTATGGACGAAAAACTCTGCCGCTTACTTCGAAAAGTGACGACGCCACTTTCTGGGTTATCCCTCCGTACTGCAAGTTTGCACCGCATTCATCCTACAGCAGGGTGCACAGCTCGCGTTGTCATCCAGGACGTTCTGTATGTCGCCCAGTTCATCATCATTCAGGCATGCTCTCATGACGTCATCCTGGGATGGGACTTTCTCTCCCGCCATGACGCCGTCATCCATTGTGCCGCCGCCGAAATTTAGCTCTCACTCTTCTCGCATTTGACGCCAGAAGAAAGTCCCCCGACACTGAGCAAGATTCTAACGAAAGACGATACAACAGTGCCTCCAAACTCGACGACGGCTGTGTCTGTCTACTGCGCTGGTCTCTCCGACACCATTGGACTTGTTTCGCCATCTGACCGCGCTTGACACAGGAAAGGGTTGCTAGTACCTTTCGCGACCGTGCACGTCAACCAGGGCAACACTGCTATTTTTGTAACCAACCCGTCCCCGTATGCTGTTACCTTGCTTCGAGGGGAATGTCTCGGCAGAGTGGAACCAGTCGACGACGCACAAGTCTTGGACTTACCCGATGACACTCGCGGTCCCAGGTCGTGTACCATCAATGCTGTTTCCACTTGTGATTCGTCATCTGCTGATGTATTTGGCCCCTCAATCGCTGACAACCTTACGGCCGTGCAGCGTTCCCAACTTCTGGACCTTTTGCAAGAATATCGTTCTTCTTTCGATGTCGGGCGACGTTCTCTCAGTCGCACGTCCGTTGTTACGCATCGCATCGACACTGCTGCCCATCCACCTTTACGGCAACATCCATATCGCGTGCCGCCTCCTGAACGTCGAGTAATTAATGATCAGGTTGACGATATGCTCTGACGCGATGTTATTCGGTCTCGGACAGTCCATGGGTGTCTCCTGTTGTTCTTGTTGCGAAGAAAGACGGTTCTGTGCGGTTCTGTGTGGACTACAGACGGCTCAATAAGATCACTCGCAAGGATGTTTATCCACGGCCGCGCATCGATGACGCGATTGACAGCCTTCATGGAGCCGATTTTTTTTCTTCTCTCGATCTGCGCTCGGGGTACTGGCAAGTACCCATGGCTGACGACGCTCGACCAAAGACCGCCTTCGTCACGCCAGACGGATTGTACGAGTTCAACGTCATGCCGTTTGATCTATGTAATGCACCTGCGACCTTTGAGCGCATGATGGACACCGTTCTGCGCAACTCGAAATGGTACACGTGCTTGTGTTACCTCGACAATGTCATTGTCTTTGCTCCGGATTTCTCCACGCATCTCCAACGTCTGAAAGAAGTTTTCGCACGTGTGAGCAATGCCGGCTTGCAACTAAATCTGAAGAAGTGTCGCTTTGCAGCACGGCAACTCACCATACTGGGATACGTCGTTTCCAAAGACGGCATTCTTCCTGATCCTGCCAAGCTTCAGGCCGTGGCCGAATTCCCCAGAACCTGCATCTGTCGAAGAACTGCGTAGTTTCGTGGGCCTGTGCTCATACTTCCGACGCTTCATACGAAATTTTGCCACGATGATATCACCGCTGACGAAGCTCCTTGGAAGTAACGGGCCCTTCAATTCATGGTCATCCGAGTGCAACGAAGCGTTCGCGAAGCTCCGCCATTTGTTGACGTCGCCTCCCATTCTACGCCACTATGACCCTACAGCCCCAACGGAGGTGCACACGGACGCCAGCGGTGTAGGCCTTGGCGCTGTCCTGGCGCAGCGAAAACCCGGATTCCCTGAATAAGTCGTAGCATATGCAAGCCGTACACTCACGAGAGCCGAGAAAAACTACACCGTCACGGAGAAAGAGTGCCTGGCGATCGTCTTGGCTCTTACAAAGTTTCGACCTTATTTGTATGGTCGCCCATTCGATGCCGTAACCGACCATCATGCACTATGCTGGCTTTCATCATTGAAGGATCCCTCTGGCCGTCTCGCCCGTTGGGCTCTTCGCTTACAAGACAATGACATCCGCGTGCTGTACCGCAACAGACGCCAGCATGCTGACGCCGACGCCCTCTCGCGCTCCCCTCTGCCTGAAGGTGATGTGCTCTGCTCAGTATCCTCGGCTGCTGTTTCTGCCATTGATATTGACATCATCGATACCGAACAGCGAAAGGATAATTGGATCGGCCCGCTCATCGACATGCTCTCTGATCCATCCGCAACGCCATCTAGCGTGCCTTGCGTCGTCAAGCTCGTCTTTCACCATCCGTGACGGCCTTCGACACCGACGCAATTACGACGCCGACGGCCGGCAGTGGTTACTCGTGTTACCCCGCAGTCTGCGGTCAAAAATATGTGAATCCTTTCATTCTGATCCGCAATGCGCGCACTCTGGGGTATTTAAGACCTGCCATCGCATTCGACAACGCTACTTCTGGCGCGGGATGTACCGCTATGTGCAGCAGTTCGTTCGCTCTTGCCTCACTTGCCAACGCCGTAAACCATCAGCCCACATGTCGCACGCCGGTCTGAAACCGTTACCTTGCCCTGACCGCCCATTTGGGCGCGTAGGTATCGATTTGTATGGACCACTTCCTCTGACGTCGGCTGGTAACCGCTGGGCCATCGTTGCCGTTGATCATTTAACGCGATACGTCGAGACCGCCGCTCTCCCTGCGGCTACTGCGCGCGATGTTGCGTCCTTCCTGCTGCATCGATTTATACTGCGCCACGGACAACCCGAGAGCTTCTCAGCGATCGAGGCCGTGTCTTCTTGTCGGAAGTCGTCGAAGCCATTCTGACGGAGTGCCATTCTGTCCACCGAAAAACTACCGAAAAACTACTGCTTACCACCCACAGACGAATGGCCTCACCGAACGCTTTAACCGCACCCTCGGCGACATCCTTTCTATGTACGTCGCTGCCAACCACACTAATTCGGATAATATACTGCCCTTCGTCACCTACGCCTACAACACCGCCCCTCAGAGCACGACTGGTTTTTCACCTTTCTACTTGCTGTACGGAAGGCACCCGTCGCACACCATGGACACAATACTCCCGTACACGCCAGATCCATCTGAGTGTACACCGATTTCCGAGACAGCCAGGCTTGCCGAAGAGTGTCGCGAGCTTGCCAAGAATTTTACGACGCAAGAGCAAGAGCGGCAGAAGAGTATTCGTGATGGCTCCACCACTTCTGAGCCCACGTTCCTTCCTGGTGCGCTTGTATGGCTCTCGATCCCGACCTTTGCAGCTGGCCTCTCTTCCAAGCTACGTCCCAAATACGAAGGCCCCTACCGTGTCATCGAGCGCACCTCACCCGTCAACTATCTGATCGAACCCGTTGAACGATCTTTGGACATGCGCCGCCGTGGGCGAGACATCGTCAACGTGAAGCGCCTCAAGGCCTATTATGACCCGCTCATAGTAACGAGCTGTTAGGTCGCCAGGCGGCTCCCTCTTCGACCCCGGGGTAATTGTAGCGTAGCCTCCGAACGCTGAAATGGGTCGAACTCTTGAGTACCTTCTAGTGGGGCTACCCAACAAGGACGGCGCTCGCGCTGAGAGCCTGTGCTTGGCTGTGACTGTCGCCATTGTATATTCTCGCTCGTTGCCGGCTAGTAAACGCCTTAACAGTTGTAATAACTTCCCCTATACATTCCTTAGCAATATTGTCTGTTAGATCCTAATATATTGTGTCAAAAACAAGGAAAAACGAGCCCTTATGTACACACTTCTTTCTCTTATTCATTACCGAGGGTCTCGTACTGGCAGACTTTGTTAATTAGATTGTATACGAGGGATTATTGGTCAGCTGCCCGCTCGTAATAAGTTCACGCGCTACATGATGCCACACATGTGCACAAAAGAGTGTTTCACACTCGGCGCTTGGCTACGGAGGGCGCTGAATGACACTACCTCTTCTAAAATTACATATAAACCCACAAATATGGGTGGAGGGAAGACCACTGTGATAGCTCAGTGGTTAGAGCATCGCATGCGTTATTCGAAGGTCGTAGGTTCGATTCATGCTCACGGCTGGTTATTTTTACCCTCTTTTCTTTCTTCTTATTCACACTCCATTTGTTCCAATAACTTCCCCTATAGACTCTTTGGCATTCTCCTCTGTTAGATCGCATAATTATTGCGTCAAAAACACGGAAAAACGAGCCTTTATGTACGCACTTTTTTCCCTTATTGATTAACGAATGTCTCTCACTGACAGCCTTGGTGTCATTAGGTTGTATACGAGAAACTATGAGACAGCTGCCCGCTCGTAATAAGTTCACGTGCTACGTGACGTCACACATACGCATAAAAGAGTGTTTCACACTCGGCGCTTGGCTACAGAGGGTGCTGACTGACACTCCCACTTCTAAATTCACATAGAAACCCAAAACAGTGGGTGGAGGGAAGGCTGCGGTAATAGCTCAGTGGTTCGAGCTTAAAACGCGTTATTCGAAGGTCGTAGGCTCAATTTCTGCTCACGGCTTGTTATTTTTTCACCCTCTTTTCTTTCTTCTTATTAACAATCCATTTGTTGTAATAACTTCCCTATACAATCCTTGGCAATATTGTCATTTAGATGTCATTATTATTGTGTCAAAAACACGGAAAAACGGGCCCTTATGTACAGACTTCTTTCGCTTATTCATTAACAAGGGTCTCGTAGTGGCAGACTTGGTGTCATTCGGTTGTATACGAGGGACTATTCGTCTGCTGCCCGCTCGTAATAAGTTCATGTTCTACGTGACGCCACACATGCGCATAAAAGTGTGTTTCACACTCGCCGCTTGACTACAGAGTGCGCTGACTGACACTCTAAATTCTAAATTCACATAATCCCAAAAAAGTGGGTCGAGGGAAGGCCGCTGTAATAGCTCAGTGATTAGAGCATCGAACGCGTTATTTTAAGGTCGTAGGTTTGATTCCTGCTCACGGCTGGTTATTTTTTCACCCTCTTTTCTTTCTTCTTATTTACATCCACTTGTTGCAATAAATTTCCCTATACATTCTTTGGCATTATTTTCTGTTAGGTCTCATTAAAGTTGTGTTTAAAGCACGGAAAACAAGCCCTGATATACACACTTCTTTCCCTCATTCATTAACGAAGGTCTCGTACTGGCAGACATAATGTCATTAGGTTGTATACGAGGGACTATTGGTCAGCTGCCCGCTCGTAATAAGTTCACGTGCTACATGACGCCACAAATGCGCATAAAAGAGTGTTTCACAGTCACCGCTTGGCTACACAGGGCGCTGACTGACAATCCAACTTCTAAATTCACATATAAACCCAAAAAAGTGGGTGGAGAGAAGGACGCGGTGATTGCTCATTGTTTAGAGCATCGAACGCGTTATTCGAAGGTCGTAGGTTCGATTACTGCTCACGGCTGGTTATTTTTTACCCTCTTTTATTCTTCTTATATACATTCTATTTGTTGTAATAACTTTCCCTATTCATTCCTCAGCATTATTGTCTGTTAGATCTCAATATAATGTGTCAAAAACAAGGAAAAACTAGCCCTTATGTACACACTTCTTTCCCTTATTCATTAACGAGGGTCTCGTACGGGCAGACTTGGTGTCATTAGGTTGTATACAAGGTACTATTTGTCAGCTGCCCACTCGTAATAAGTTCACGTGCTACATGATGCTACACATGCGCATAAAAGAGTGTTTCGCTCTCGGCGCTTGGCTACGGAGGGCGCTGAATGACACTACCTCTTATAATTTACATATAAACCCACAAAAGTGGGTGGAGGGAAGACCACTGTGGTAGCTCAGTGGTTAGAGCATCGAACGCGTTATTCAAAGGTCGTAGGCTCGATTCATGCTCACGGCTGGTTATTTTTTCACCCTCATTCTTTCTTCTTATTCACATTCCATATGTTCTAATAACTTCCCCTATACGCTCCCAGGCATTATCCTCTGTTAGATCGCATTATTATTGTGTCAAAAACACGGAAAAACGAGCCCTTATGTACACACTTCTTTCCCTTATTCATTAACGAGGTACTCGTACTGGCAGACTTGGTGTCATTAGGTTGTATACGAGGGACAATTGGTCAGCTGCCCGCTCGTAATAAGTTACCGTGCTAGGTGACGCCACACATGCGCATAAAAGAATGTTTCACACTCGTCGTTTGGCTACAGTGGGCGCTGACTGACACTCCCACTTCTAAATTCACATATAAACTGAAAAAAGAGGGTGGAGTTAAGGCCGCTGTGATAGCTCAGTGGTTAAAGCATCGAACGCGTTATTCGAAGGTCGTAGGTTCAATTCCTGCTCACGGCTGGTTATTTTTTCACCATCTTTTTTCTTCTTATTTACATCCACTTGTTCTTATAACTTTCCCTATACATTCCTTGGCATCATTGCCTGCTAGGTCTCATTAAAATTTTGTCCAAAGCACGGAAAAACGAGCCCTGATGTACACACTTCTTTCCCTCATTTATTAACGAAGGTCACGTACTGGCAGACATAATGTCATTAGGTTGTATACGAGGGACGATTGGTCAGCTGCCCACTCGTATGAAGTTCACGTGCCACATGACGCCACAAATGCGCATAAAAAAGTGTTTTACGCTCGCCGCTTGGCTACAGAGGGCGCTGACTGACACTCCCAATTCTAAATTCACTTATAAACCCAATAGAAGTGGGTGGAAGGAAGCCGCTGTGATAGCTCAATGATTAGAGCATCGAACGCGTTATTCGAAGGTCGTAGGTTTAATACCTTCTCACGGCTCGTAATTTTTTGATCCTCTTTTCTATCTTCTTATTTACATTCAATTTGTTCTAATAACTTTCCCTATACGATCCTTGGCATTATTGTCTGTTAGATCTCATTATGTTTTTGTCAAAAACACGGAAAACAAGCCCTGATGTTCCACTTCTTTCCCTTATTCATTAGGGAGGTGTGACAGGTTCAGTAAATAAAGCCAGTCGAGCTAGCTGTGAAACGTTATTCTCTCACGAGAAAAGGAAGTGAGCGTTTGATTTGCAAAAAAAATTATACTTTCACAAACTCACAAAAAAACACAAAAAGGAAAATACTAAGATCAGAAAATGTTAACTAATTAGCACTGTCAGTTTCGTTAGCGAGCGGAAACCTCTAAGAGTCTAAACAGTCCTTTTCGTTAAAGTCCTCGTGTTTGAGTCCGGACGCGAAAGAAGACGGATACGGCTCACCAGCGGTTCACGCCCTTCAATAGTCCAGTGGGGAAGCTGCCGTGGTGAGAGTGCATAAGCTCGGGCCCGTAGCCCGACGGCTTGCTCCCGCTCCCGGTAGACGTCATCTGCTGCGCTGTCTTCAGCTCGAACATCAGACCAAGGTCTTGCCAAGGGCTCGCCAATAGCCGCTGCGGTTGAATGGTCACCAGGACCCCATGGAAACAGTCGCCAGCTAGGTGGATGCCCTGACGCCCAGGTGGTACTCGCACCCGACGAGCTCGCACGCCGCACCCTAGCCGTCTTCTTCCAAGCACGCGCCCGAATCTCCTCTTCCTCGTTCTTCGATGCCCTGGCTCTGGATTTTTCTCCCATTTCCTTGAATTTTTCTTCTTTTTCCAATCGCCAGTGTTCGCCGCACTGGCGCAATACGCCATCTTGCACACATTGTCAGTAGTTCATCTTACGCGCCAAATTTGAAAGTCACTTGACTCGCGCACTTCACTCACAACAAGAGTCCCCCCTTTGAAAAGTTTCTTTTGCGAAGAAAAATAAACTGCAGTTCAGTGCGCGAGAAGTCACCACGCGTCGTCCATTCACAAGATGTCCTTAACAAACAAACAACTTGAAGTAGTCGCTTGTCTCGAGAAAACGTAAAAATTCACAACCGGCTCATATAATCTGCGCCGACATTTTCAGAGCCTCTAATGTGCTCGACTCGGAATGAATATTCTTGTAACGCGAGGCTCCACCGTAATACCCTACTGTTCAGGTGTTTTGCCCTTAAGAGATACTGCAGTGGTTGGTGATCGGTCTGTACGACAAATGACGTTCCGTACAGAAAAACATGATACTTTTCTATCGCCCAGACCAACGCTAAGCATTCCCTCTCGATTGCTGAGTATCTCTTTTCGCGAGGCTGAAGTTGACGACTGGCATATGACACAGGGTGGAGGATGCCATCATGCTCTTGCATAAGGATAGCGCCTATACAAGAATCAGAGGCGTCAGACCGAAGCACGAATTCTCTTTTCAGATCGGGTGCTTTGACGATTGGCCCAGAAGACAAAGCCTTTTTGAGTGATTCAAACGCTTCTTCTCTATCCGTGGTCCACGTAGTCTTGTTTTTCTCCATCTTCCTCGTCATCTCAGTGAGCGGCTGTGCTTTCTCGGCGTACCGAGGTATCAGGTCACGGTAGTAGCCAGCCAGTCCAAGGAATGACCGGAGTTGCTTCTTTGTTTCAGGCTTAGAAGCACAGGTGATCTTCTGTATCGTGCTTTCGACTGGCCGTATGTTGCCGTCTCCCAATCGATGTCCCAAAAAGGTGACTGTGCTCATAGCCACTTCACATTTCTGTGGCTTGATCCTTAGTCCGGCTTGTCGTATCCTGGCAAAAAATTGCTTCAAAGTTGTTAGATGTTCTTCCCACGTAGTGGTAGCCACCAGTACGTCGTCTATGTAATGAACGACGTTATGTATTCCAAGCAATAACTTTCTCATCAGACGAGTGAAGACCGCGGATGCGGTCTTGATGCCAAAAGGCATATACAGGAAATGATAATGCCCTGATTGGCTTGAAAAGGCGGTCTTTTGCTGCGAGTCTTTTGCGAGAGGAACCTGCCAATATCCTTTAGTTAAATCAAACTTCGAGAACCATTTCTTTGTTCCCACTTCGGCAAACAAGTGATCAGTTCTGGGTATAGGTTCTGCATCAGATACCAGAACATTGTTTATACGGCGAAAGTCTATACAGGCCCTGTAGCTATTGTCTGGCTTTTTGACTAGTACCAAAGGAGAATTATATGGTGACTCTGAAGGTTCTATAATGCCAAGTTGCAACATGTCTTGCACTTCCTTTTCAACGACTTCCTTCATAGAGAATGGCAATGGGTATTGTGGGGTGTTAACTGGTTCTGAACTGGTCGTTTGTAACCGACACTCCACAAGGTTTGTTTTACCTGGGATCTCCGAGAATACGTCTTCGTATGTACTTAAGATGTCCCGTATCTCCACCCGCTGTCGCTCCCCGATTTCATCTCCAAGCTTTATGGAGTCAATACCGCAGCTACCCTGTACTTTGAAAGTTGGTAGTGGTTTCTCAGACTCCTCTTCCTCCAGAACGACAAAAGATGATGTCTGAGGAAGCCGTTCTTCACGGCGTTCTTCATACTTTTTCAGCATGTTTATGTGGAAAAGTTTTTTTTTCTGTGTCCAAGGTCCAGCCAGTAGTCATAGTCGTTTTTCTTTTCTATGACTGGAAACGGCCCTTTCCAATGCATCAATAACTTGTTGTTGCTTGTGGGAAGCAAGATCAATGCACGGTCACCAGCTTTCAGGTCCCGTTGCTTGCTGTGGCGGTCGTAATACCTTTTCTGCGACACCTGTGCTCGGCTCAGGTTTTGTCGTACCAGCTCCAGTGTCTTCTCAATTCGCTCTCTTAAATCCAGGACATATCCGTACGTCGTCTTAAGTTCTTCGTTCTCCTGATCATGAGTCCATAGCTCTTTCAGGATGCTCAGAGGTCCTCGAATATGTCGGCCATAAATAAGTTCAAATGGTGAGAACCCGGAGCTTGCTTGTGGGGCTTCACGATAAGCAAACAAAAGAGGTGCTAGCAAGCGATCCCAACATTTAGGCTGTTCTTGAACCATTTTGCGGAGCATTTGCTTGAGTGTTCCATTAAACCTCTCTACCATCCCGTTGCACATAGGATGGTATGGAGTGCAGCTAAGATGCTTGACTGCCAGTAGTTCATTCACCTCCTTCATTAGATCTGAGGTAAAGCACGATGCCTGATCAGCCAAGACTTCTCGTGGAAAACCAATGCGAGAAAACATCTCGACAAGTCCCTCGGCCACTGTAGCTGAGTCAATTGCTGTCAAAGGCACTGCATCAGGGTAGCGAGTGGCGAAATCCACAAGAGTCAAAATATACCGATGGCCTTTTGCCGAGGCTGGAGTTATCGGTCCAATGATGTCGACCGCCACACGTTCAAAAGGGGTGTCGATCAACGGCATACGACCTAGAGGCACCTTGCCCACCTTGCCTCTCGGTAAAGTCCTTTGACAGGCGTCACATGATCGGACATATCTGCGGATATCTTCTTGTACCCCAGGCCAGTAGAATGCGTCCAGAACTCGATCTATTGTTTTTTTTACACCCTGATGACCTGACATGACATTTTCATGAGCCAAACGTAACACTTGGCCTCTCAGGGACTTCGGGACTATGGCTTGTTCAATGATCTTACCAGGGGACAGGAAGTATTGTCGGTAAAGAATACCATTCTTGGCTACGAAAGAAAAAGATGTCGAGCCCTTTCTAACAAACTTCTTACCCACTCTGGCTCTGCAGATGTCAAGCGTCTGGTCTTTTTCTTGTTCTTCGCGAAACATTTTGCGAGACATCTGGCCAGGGAGCCCAACAGAGATGGCCCTTCGCGAACTATTGAGACGTGCGGCACCAACCAGTTGAGAATTTGGGTGGTTACCTTCGTCCGCAGAATGAACTTTTTTCTTAATGAATTGATCTTGAGAAAGTTTCCGCGAAACGTCGGGGTCATTGGCGTCACGGGCCCCCGGTACGTTCCCAACTATGACGTCATACAGTGGCGACGGCATACACTTGACGATGGCCATGCCGGAAAAGTATGGAGATCTGATACGTACCTCCGCCTCAGGGGCTACGATGGTGCTGCCATCAGCCAACCACAACGTCGCGGTAGTGCCAGTTAGTGCTTCATCAGGTACTAATGACCGGCGTACTACCAACGTGTTGCTTCCGGTGTCCCTTAGGACTCGAACAATTTGTCCATTCACTTCCCCTGGTAACACTGGCATGGGACGTTTCTTACATTGCGCTTGCGTCTTCACCGTGCCCATAACATTGTCATCTCGGTCCGAGTCGTCGCCATCAATCATGGATTGTTGTGGACCGGTCTCTCCTTTGGGTAGCATTAAACAAGATGTAGTTGATTTCGAAGTGCCAGTCATTTTCTGACAGCCCTTCACATCATGCCCCCACTTACGGCAGTTTGTACAAAATACTTGTTTAGGTTTACTTCGACAGTCAGAAGCCTTGTGCCCCTTACGGCCACAAACAAAACATTGCATCTCTGCTCTTGGGCTTGAAATCAATTTAGCCTTCCCAGTTGTGTCCTCACTCTTATTCTGAACCATTAATAAGTTCTTCAATCTCTTTGCCTCTATATATATATCAGCTGCCTCTGCCATGGCTTCCAGAGTCTTACAGTTCTTCTCCCGTAAGAAGAGCGCCAGCTGACTACTGCAGTTCGCCATGAATTGTTCGGCTACAATCAAGTCACGGACTGAATCGAAATTCCTCTCTGTCTGAGACATTTCTATCCACCTGTCAAAGAAACTTTGGAGTCTCGTGGCATACTGTTTTCCAGTTTCGCCGTCTTCAGGCTTGCTTTTCCGGAATTTCTCACGGTAGCCATCAGCCGTGAAGCGAAAACGCTGGAGCAGTGCCAATTTGACTTCGTCGTATGACAGGGAATCGTTCGGTGACAACCGTCCAAATACCTTCAGAGCCTCTCCGCCAAGGCACAAACTAAGAGCCGTGGCCCACTTTTCCCGTGGCCAATCTTGACCTGTCGCCACTCTCTCAAACCTTTTCAGGTAGGCGTCAAGGTCGTCTCTGTCCTCGTTGAAAACGGGTATAAAGTTATGCGGGTTCACTACCATAGGCGCGTTCCTTTGGTTGCCCGTGTCAGCCACCGTAGGCTGACCGACACCGGCCTCAGCTACTCTCAGGCGCAGTTGCAGCGTCCTCTCTTCTACTTCCAAGTGTCGCTGGCTTGCTTCTCGGGTTTGGTTCTCCGTTTTTGCTACTTCAAGACGTAGCTGTAAATTGCGGCCTTCCAGCTCCAACTGTTCTTTCTTCGCGTCTCTCTCCGCGGCTCGTTCATCGCGCTCACGCGCTTCTCGTGCGTCAAACCAAGCCTGCAATTCTGCTCCCTCCAACCCCATGCGTTCTGCCAGCGCCATCAACTCTCGCGAGCCCATTTTACTTTTTAGTTAGCCTTACTCAAATCTACTTTTTAGTGGCAAACACTCACGTCGCGGACGCCAATTTGTGACAGGTTCAGTAAATAAAGCCAGTCGAGCTAGCTGTGAAACGTTATTCTCTCACGAGAAAAGGAAGTGAGCGTTTGATTTGCAAAAAAAATTATACTTTCACAAACTCACAAAAAAACACAAAAAGGAAAATACTAAGATCAGAAAATGTTAACTAATTAGCACTGTCAGTTTCGTTAGCGAGCGGAAACCTCTAAGAGTCTAAACAGTCCTTTTCGTTAAAGTCCTCGTGTTTGAGTCCGGACGCGAAAGAAGACGGATACGGCTCACCAGCGGTTCACGCCCTTCAATAGTCCAGTGGGGAAGCTGCCGTGGTGAGAGTGCATAAGCTCGGGCCCGTAGCCCGACGGCTTGCTCCCGCTCCCGGTAGACGTCATCTGCTGCGCTGTCTTCAGCTCGAACATCAGACCAAGGTCTTGCCAAGGGCTCGCCAATAGCCGCTGCGGTTGAATGGTCACCAGGACCCCATGGAAACAGTCGCCAGCTAGGTGGATGCCCTGACGCCCAGGTGGTACTCGCACCCGACGAGCTCGCACGCCGCACCCTAGCCGTCTTCTTCCAAGCACGCGCCCGAATCTCCTCTTCCTCGTTCTTCGATGCCCTGGCTCTGGATTTTTCTCCCATTTCCTTGAATTTTTCTTCTTTTTCCAATCGCCAGTGTTCGCCGCACTGGCGCAATACGCCATCTTGCACACATTGTCAGTAGTTCATCTTACGCGCCAAATTTGAAAGTCACTTGACTCGCGCACTTCACTCACAACAGGAGGGTCTCGTACTGGAAGACTTGGTGTCAATAAGTTGCATAAGAGAAATATTGGTCAGCTGGCCGCTCGTAATAAAATCACGTGCTACGTGATGCCACACATGCACATAAAGGAGTGTTTACACTCGCCGCTTGGCTACAGAGGGTGCTGAGTGACAATCCCCATGTCTAAATTCACATATAAACCCAGAAAAGTGGGTGGAGAGAAGGCCGCTTTGATAGCTCAATGGTTAGAGCATCGAACGCGTTATTCGAAGGGCGTTTGTTTGATTCCTGCTCACGGCTGGTTATTTTTTCACCCTCTTCTCTTTCTTCTTATATACATTCTATTTGTTGTAAAAGCTTTCCTTATACATTCCTTAGCAATATTGTTTGTTAGATCTTATTATATTGTGTCAAAAACAAGAAAAAAAGAGCCCTTAAGTACACACTTCTTCCCCTTATTCATTAACGAAGGTCTCGTACTGGCAGACTTGGTGTCATTAGGTTGTATACGAGGTACGATTTGTCAGTTGCCCGCTCGTAATAAGCTCACGTTCTACATGATGCCAAACATGTGCATAAAAGAGTGTTTCACCTTCACAGCTTGGCTACAGAGGGCACTGACTGACACTCCCAATTCTAAATTCACATATAAAACCAATAAAAGTGGGTGGAAGGAAGCCGCTGTGATAGTTCATTGGTTAGGGCATCGAACGCTTTATTCAATGTCGTAGGTTCAATTCCTTCTCACGGCTGGTAATTTTTTCACCCTCTTTCCTATCTTCTTATTTACACTCAATTTGTGCTAATAACTTCCCTTATACATTCTTTGGCATTAATGTGTGTTTGATCTCATTATTATTGTGTCAAAAACAAGAAAAAACGAGCCGTTATGTACACACTTCTTTCTCTTATTCATTAACGAGGGTCTCGTACTGGCAGACTGGTTGTCATTCGGTTGTATACGAGGGAATATTTGTCGGCTTCTCACTCGTAATAAGTTCACGTGCTACGTGACGCCACACATGCGCATAAAAGAGTGTTTTACTCTCGCTGCTTGGCTACAGAGGACGCTGACTGACACTTCCACTTCTAAATTCACATATAAACCCAAGTGGGTGGAAGGAAGCCGCTGTGATAGTTCATTGGTTAGAGCATCGAACGCGTTCTTCAATGTCGTAGGTTCGATTCCTTCTCATGGCTGGTAATTTTTTCACCCTCTTTTCTATCTTCTTATTTACACTCAATTTGTGCTAATAACTTCCCTTATACATTCCTTGGCATTATTGTGTGCTTGATCTCAATATTA
This sequence comes from Rhipicephalus annulatus, assembly GCA_013436015.1. Taxonomy (NCBI): domain Eukaryota; kingdom Metazoa; phylum Arthropoda; class Arachnida; order Ixodida; family Ixodidae; genus Rhipicephalus; species Rhipicephalus annulatus. The sequence goes on along the minus strand of WOVY01006802.1, from coordinate 8,648 downwards.
TTGTGTCCAAAGCCAGAAAAACGAGCCTTGATGAACTTCTTTCCCTCATTCATAAACGAAGGTCTCGGACTGGCAGACATAATGTCATTAGGTTGTATACGAGGGACTATTGGTCAGCTTCCCGTTCGTAATAAGTTCACGTGCTACATGACGCCACAAATGCGCATAAAGGACTGTTTCACAGTTCCCGCTTGGCTACACAGGGCGCTGACTGACACTCCCACTTCTAAATTCACATATAAACCCAGAAAGGTGGGTAGAGAGAAGGACGCGGTGATTGCTCATTGTTTAGAGCATCGAACGCGTTATTCGAAGGTCGTAGGTTCGATTACTGCTCACGGCTGATAATTTTTTACCCTATTTTCTATCTTTTATTTACATTCAATTTGTGCTAATAACTTCCCCTATACATAATTTGGCATTATTGTCTGTTTGATCTCATTAATATTATGTCAAAAACAAAAAACGAGCCCTTATGTACACACTTCTTTCCCTCATTCATTAACGAAGGTATCGTACTGGCAAACATAATGTCATTAGGTTGTATACGAGGGACTATTGGTCAGCTGCCCGCTCGTAATAAGTTCACGTGCTACATGACGCCACCAATGCGCATAAAAGAGTGTTTCACAGTCACCGCTTGGCAACACAGGGCGCTGACTGACATTCACACTTCTAAATTCGCATATAAACCCAGAAAGTGGGTGGAGAGAAGGACGCGGTGATTGCTCATTGTTTAGAGCATCGAACGCGTTATTAGAATGTCGTAGGTTCGATTACTGCTCACGGCTGGTTATTTTTTTACCCTCTTTTCTTTCTTCTTATATACACTCCATTTGTTGTAATAACTTCCCCTATTCATTCCTTAGCTATATTGTCTGTTAGATCTCATTATAATGTGTCAAAAACAAGGAAAAACGAGCCCTTATGTACACACTTTCTTCCCTTATTCAATAACGAGGGTCTCGTACTGGCAGACTTGGTGTCATTAGGTTGTACACGAGGTACTATTTGTCTGCTGCCCGCTCGTAATAAGTTCATGTGCTACGTGACGCCACACATGCGCATAAAAGAGTGTTTTACTCTCGCTGCTTGGCTGCAGAGGGCGCTGATTGACACTTCCACTTCTAAATTCACATATAAACCCAAAAAAGTGGGTGGGAGGAAGCCGCTGTGATAGTTCTTTGGTTAGAGCATCGAACGCGTTCTTCAATGTCGTAGGTTTAATTCCTTCTCACGGCTGGTAATTTTTTCACCCTCTTTTCTATCTTCTTATTTACACTCAATTTGTGCTTATGACTTCCCTTATACATTCCTCGGCATTATTGTGTGTTTGATCTCAATATTATTGTGTCCAAAGCCAGAAAAACGAGCCCTGGTGAACTTCTTTCCCTCATTCATAAACGAAGGTCTCGGGCTGGCAGACATAATGTCATTAGGTTGTATACGAGGGACTATTGGTCAGCTTCCCGCTCGTAATAAGTTCACGTGCTACATGACGCCACAAATGCGCATAAAAGAGTGTTTCACAGTTCCCTCTTGGCTACAGAGGGCGCTGACTGACACTCCGACTTCTAAATTCACATGTAATCCCACAGACGTGGGTGGAGGGAAGACCACTGTGATAGCTCACCGGTTAGAGCATCGAACGCGTTATTCAAAGGTCGTAGGTTCAATTCATGGTCATGGCTGGTTATTTTTTCACCCTCTTTTCTTTCTTCTTATTTGCAATCCATTTGTTCTAATAACTTCCCCTATACACTCTTTGGCATTATGCTCTATTAGATCGCATTATTATTGTGTCAAAAACACGGAAAAACGAGTCCTTATGTACACAATTCTTTCCCTTATTCATTATTGAGGGTCTCGTACTGGCAGACTTGGTGTCATTAGGTTGTATACGAGGGACTATTGTTCAGCTGCCCGCTCGTAATAAGTTCCCGTGCTACGTGACGCCACACATGCGCATAAAAGAATGTTTCACACTCGCTACTTGGCTACAGAGGGTGCTGACTGACGCTCCCACTTGTAAATTCACATATCAACCCAAAAAAGTGGGTGGAAAAAAGGCCGCTGTGATGGCTCAGTGGTTAGAGCATCGAACGCGTTATTAGAAGGTCGTAGGTTTGATTCCTGCTCACGGCTGGTTATTTTTTCACCCTCTTTTCTTTCTTCTTATTTACATCCACTTGTTCTTATAACTTTCCCTATACATTCCTTGGCATTATTGTCTGTTAGGTCTCATTAAAGTTGTGTCCAAAGCACGGAAAAACGAGCCCTGATTTTCACACTTCTTTCCCTTATTCACTTTCCCTCATAGAGTGGGCAAGGTGGCAGCGCGTCTGCAACTATGCGCTACAAGCCTTTTCTGTTTCTTATACAGATCCTGACCCTTGGATGGATCACGCATGCGTCAACCGAGGGCCATATCTGCTCATCTTTTGACCTCAGCTGTGGTAATCATCGCATAGACAGCGCCGTAAAGATGTACGAAAATTTCGGCTGTTTTACTGAGCCACCTTCACTGGAACCGCCCATCCTACCTGCTGACTGCCACGTCACCTTCCGGAGAGCGTCATCGACGGTGAACCTTACAAATTCGCCGGCTTGGTCCTGCAGCTCCAGTGGGCAAGGTGGCAGCGCGCCTGCAACTATGCGCTCCAAGCCTTTTATGTTTCTTATACAGATCCTGACCCTTAGATAGATCACGGTTGCGTCAACGGAGGGCCATATCTGCTAATCTTTTGACCTCAGCCATGGTAATCATCGCATGGACAGCGCCGTAAAGATGAACGAAAATTTCTGCTGTTTTACGGAGCCACCTTCACTGGAACCACCAATCCTACCTGCTGACTGCCACGTCACCTTCCGGGGAGCGTCATCGAGGGTGAACCTTATAAATTCGCCGGCTTTGTTCTGCAGCTCCAGTGGGCAAGGTGGCAGCGCGTCTGCAACTGTGCGCTACAAGCCTTTTCTGTTTCTTATACAGGATAGTTATTTACCTGGAGATAAATCATTTAAAAGTAATAGTGTTTTTCTCGTGCTGCTACCTTGCCCACATTGTCTAGAGCGTACTGTTGTGATTTGCCTGCACTTACTGGATTTATTATCCCTCTGTGGTGACGTTGAGTCGAATCTTGGACCCATGAGATTTAGTGAGTCTGTGCGTGGCAAAGAATCATCATCAGAAAACTTAATTGATCGCAGTCTACTTCTCGAGGTATTCGCGGGCCAAAAAAAGTTGATGAAGCGAATGGACAAATTTGACAGTTCACAGAAAGACATAACAAACACATTAGTTCAATTTAAAAATCGACTAGAATCATTGAAATGCGGTTTAGAAAATCTATCAGTATGCCAAACCAAGGTTGCTGCTGTTGAGTTGCACGTAAGCACGATGAAAATCGCCATTACTTCCAAGAAGAAAAAAGTAGATCACCTTGAAAATCGAAGTCAGAGGAACAACAATATCATTCATGGTGTCTCTGAACCTCAAGATGAAACACTGCCATCGCTTACTTCACGCATAACTGATGACTTCTTTAAGGGTAAGTTAGACTTAACAGTAACCGGAATCGAAAGATGCCATCGGCTTGGCTTAAAGCGGCCTAATAAAACAAGAACTGTAATCGTCAAATTAATAGATGATCGCGAAAAAACTGGAAATTTTGAGGAACTGTGTGAAACTTAAAGACTCGGGCTTATATGTAACTGAGGACTTTTCACAAAAGGTGCGTCAGGCCAGGAAGAATCTATGGGACTGCACAGTTGTAAACAGGGAACGAAATGAACGTGTTAAACTACTCTTCGATAAGATGTCTGTGAATGGAAAGCTGTTCGTTTGGGACGAGGCCAAGAATGATATGGTTGGCTTTCCCAGGTACGTGCCGAAGTGACAGGAAAGCCCGCGTTCATTGAAACTGTTAAATGTGAATTGCCGTAGCATTTTGAACAAAGAGCTCGATCTTGAACAACCTGATAGCACTTCATGACCCCGACGTAGTCGCACTCACAGAAACATGGCTTCATGTCGGTGTCTATGACAGCAAAATTGCGCCTTCGTTGTTCAACGTGTACAGAAGGGATCGTGGTTCCAGAGGGGGTGGAGTTGCGCTGCTGGTTAAAAATATTTACAGGATAGCACGCATGCCTGATGCCCCTGGCGTTGAGGCTTTATTTTTTAAGCTTATCAATAGAAAAGAAAGCCTTGTTATTGGAGTTGTGTATAGGCCCCCTGCCTCAATCCCAGAGGTTTTAGAACAATTACAGCTGTATATTTCGTCTAAAACAAATCAAACTACCAAGCTTATTTTATGTGGAGACTTCAACCTTCCAGGCATCAATTGGTCTTCGTTTACCGCAGGAAGTTCTGATCCCAATAACGATGAAGCGCTTATTGACATTGCCTTCCGTTTTGATTTAACGCACTAGTTAGTGATTGCCACTCGTGTGCAAGATAACAGTAAATCTATTCTTGATCTTGTCTTTGTGAATGGTAATATTTTCAGAAAAATTCAATGCGAAGTGATTACAGGTATTTCAGATCACATGGCAGTCTTGGTTGAGCTTCACTCGCTGAAGTACAAAAATTATGTTAAATACACACGTGTGCCAGTATTTCATTCTTCCGACGATGCATCCACCATAGACAGACTGGAGATAGCCTACGACGAACTTTGCGAAAGTATTCATCTGGGTTTGAGTGATGTTAACGCTCTGTGGTTAAAGTATAAGAACACTGCGCATGCGTGCATACGCTTTTTTGTCCTTTCAAGAAAAAGAAGGTACATATGTCGAAACCCTGGATTACACGAGATATAATTCACATTAAGAGAAAATGAATCGTCTTCGGAAATCACTAAAAAAGCATCACGAGTATCACAACACGTTCTCTGATCCGCGATCTGTCTCGACAACTAAAAGATAAGATGAAGATCGAACAACGCAGTTTTTTACGATGTAAAGTTAACTCACATGATGAAGGAATACACCGTCTCATTTTTGGGCATTTTATAAGGCCAAAAGTCATCCAATAGAGACACGTTTGCCTTATAAATAACGTTTGCACATCAGATGATTCAGAATAGCCAATGCATTTACGAACACTTTCGCATCTGTTTCACTTGTGATGACAAAACCACCCCACTTTTAGCAAGTTAAAGACTGAATCCCATTGAAAATTTGGAAGTCACAGAATGCTGGTGCTACTTTGAATTATTACTGAATATGAATGTAACGAAAATCTTGTCGCCCAGATGACTTACCCAATGCCTTTTTAAAGAGATATGCTGAATGGTCCTCAAAATTTTTGACAATTATTTTTAATGAATCGTTATCCAGAGGTGTCCTGCCTGAGGATTGGAAATTCTCTAAAATTAAGCCTTTATTCACAATATGAAGATAAACAGTTGGTTCGTAATTATCGCCCAATAGATTTGACTTGCACATGCTGCAAGTTATTGGAACACGTAATACATAAACACATATCCTGCTTTTTCGTGAGTCGCACTCAGTTGCCTTCAACCAAGCTCAGCATGGTGAATAGGCGGGGTTTTCCGCAGCAACACATTGGTTGACTAATTGCTCCATGACTTTGCACTTGCCATAAATAAACCAAGTCTACGAGCATAGCCCGCCTACATTCTGTTTTTTTAGACTTCGCGAAGGCCTTCGACAAAATCTCTCATTTCAGACTACTTATGAATCTTTGGGGAGTTAAAAAACCCACAGCTTTGTGAATGGATACAAGCATACCTGGGATCTCGAAACAGTATGTTGTTTTTAATGAACATTTCTCAAAAAGCTGCCTGTAGATTCGGGTGTCCCCCAGGAATCAGTCTTAGGACCGTTATTGTTCCTTCTTTTTATAGATGACATGGTGGATGATTGTGGCGTTAAAATAAGACTATATGCCGATGATTGTGTTTTGCATAAAGAGGTAAATTCAACTTCAGATCAAAATGCACTGAATTTTGAATTAGACAAAGTGATGCGTTGGGGCAGGACGTGGCATATGGCTGTGAATTACGACAAAAGCGCTGTAATGACCATTCGTAACAAGAAAAATTCTGTTTTATATACATATACAGTTGATCGTAAATCATTAAATCGTGTCAATGAGTTCAAATATCTAGGTCTTATTGTAACTGATAACATTCACAGGGATAGTCATATCACAGCTATTTCTAATAAGGCATTGTCTAAACTTCAATTTTTAAGGAGGTCTTTCAAGAGGGCATCTACCATCTGTAAGCTCGCCACTTTCAAAGCATTAATCCTGCCAATTTAGAATATGCAAATATTATTTGGGACCGTTTACGCATACGAACACAAGTAAGTTGTATAGAGTTCAGAGTAAGGCTGTACGATTTATTTTTAACAGTTACGGTCCATCATCTATTACAGAGTTACTTCGCCAAGCAGACTTAAAAAGCATTGCAGTTAGAAATAAAATCGCTCGCCTTAAGTTCATGTTTAAAATTGTCAAGGGTAAGTTACAGAGCAGAACGTGTGACTACATTTCTTTTTCAAGCGGTTATTCTACAAGGCTACGGCATCCATACTCATTAGTGCCATATAAATGCAAGAACAATGTTTTTAAATATTCCTTTTTCCCCGAACTGTAACAGAATGGAATGAACTCGATAAAGACGTAGTAACGGTAGTTGACTGTGATACACTTCAGGCTCTCCTTCAATTGTAACCCTGATGTATTTTGTATGACGAAAGGCTTGTATGCATGTAAATTTTGAAATTTCACGTTTTATACTGTCAGTTGAATTTTGTATTGAATTTGTTGTATTTGTTAAAAAACCTTGTTATATGTTTTGTACCACCATTCTAGAGCCCCTTTCAGTAGGGTTAGCAGTATTGTAAATAAATAAATAAATAATTAACGAAGGTCTCATACTGGCAGACATAATGTCATTAGGTTGTATACGAGGTACTATTTGTCAGCTGCCGCCTCGTCATAAGTTCACGTGCTACATGATGCCACACATGTGCGTAAAAGAGTGTTTCGCACTCGGCCCTTGGCTACGGAGGGCGCTGAATGACACTACCTCTTCTAAATTTACATATAAACCCACAAAAGTGGATGGAGGGAAGACTACTGTGATAGCTCAGTGGTTAGAGCATCGAACGCGTTATTCGAAGGTCGTAGGTTCGATCACTGCTCACGGCTGGTTATTTTTTCACCCTCTTTTTTTCTTCTTATATACATTCTATTTGTTGTAATACCTTTCCCTATACATTCCTTAGCATTATTGTCTGTTAGATCGCATTATTATTGTGTCAAAAACACGGAAAAAACGAGCCTTATGTACACACTTCTTTCCTTTATTCATTAACGAGGGTCTCGTACTGGCAGACTTGGTGTCATTAGGTTGTATACGAGGGACTATTGGTCAGCTTCTCCGCTCGTAATAAGTCCCGTGCTACGTGACGCCACACATGTGCATAAAAGAATGTTTCACACTCGCCGCTTAGCTACAGTGGGCGCTTACCTACACTCCCACTTCTAAATTCACATATAAACCCAAAAAAGTGGGTGGAGTTAAGGCCGCTGTGATAGATCAGTGGGTAAAGCATCGACCGCGTTATTCGAAGATCGTAGGTTCAATTCCTGCTCACGGCTGGTTATTTTTTCACCCTCTATTTTTTCTTCTTATTTACATCCATTTGTTCTTATAACTTTCCCTATACATTCCTTGGCTTTATTGCCTGTTAAGTCTCATTAAAGTTGTGTCCAAAGCACGCAAAAATGAGCCCTGATGTACACACTTCTTCCCTCATTCAATTAACGAAGGTCTCGTACTGGCAGACATAATGTCATTAGGTTGTATACGAGGGACTATTGGTCAGCTGGCCGCTCGTATTAAGTTCACGCGCTACATGACGCCACAAATGCGCATATAAAAGAGTGCTTCACAGTCACCGTTGGCTACACAGGGCGCTGACTGACACTCCAACTTCTAAATTCACATATAATTTACAAAAAAGTGGGTCGAGGGAAGGTCGCTGTAATAGCTCAGTGGTTAGAGCATCGAACGCGTTATTTGAGTTCGTAGGTTGATTCCTGCTCATCTGGTTATTTTTTCACCCTCTTTTCTTTCTTCTTATTTACATCCACTTGTTCTTATAACTTACCCTATACATTTCTTGGCATTATTGTCTGTAGGTCTCATTAAATGTGTCCAAAGCATGGAAAAACAAGCCATTATGTACACTTCTTTCCCTTATTCATAACGAGGGTCTAGTACTGGCAGACATAATGTCAATAGGTGTATACGCGGTACTATTTGTCAGCTGCCGCTCGTAATAAGTTTCACGTGCTACATGATGCACACACATGTGCATAAAAGAGCGTTTTGCACTCAGCGCTTGGCTACACCAGGGCGCTGAATGACACTACCTCTTCTAAATTAACATATAAACCAAAAAACGGGGGAGAGGAAGACCACTGTGATAGCTCAGTGGTTAGAGCCATTCGAACGCGTTCTTTGAAGGTCGTAGGTTCGATTCATGCTCACGGCTGGTATTTTTCACCCTCATTCTTTTTCTTATTCACATTCCGATTGTTCTAATAACTTCACCTATACAATCTTCGGCATTATCCTCTGTTAGATCGCACTATTATTGTGTCAAAA
>WOVY01006801.1:0-79938 GCA_013436015.1 Rhipicephalus annulatus | reverse complement strand
AATCTTCCAGCCCACGGTGTATTGAAGCGAGTGTGCAAATTGTACATTCCACCGAATTCAAAAACATTCTTCTATAAACTCCACTCTGAAACATTGGAGGTAAACGCATGGTTAAAAGAAAGGGTATTTTTATTCCGTCTCTTAACTGCCGTATATGTGATGTGCCAGAAACGATAGAATATTGCTTTGTAGCTGCAAAGATGTCCATACTGTTTTGAAATGTCCTTCAGCGGGCGCCTAATAAACCTTTGGTCATTAACGATTACACAATAACGTTATTTTCTACCAGCAACGCTTGATAAAGTGCCACATGATGTTTTCCTCAGGTATCTACAGCGGTGTGGAATACACGAATGCTGGACCGCAATGCAGAGCCTACCACCTCTTCAAGCACACACTTCTCACTCAAATGGTTATTCACCTCAAAGACATTTACGACGAGGCTAGCTCTAGACCGGACTTTACTCCATCTTGAAGAGCTGTTTGAACCTCAGCCCTTTCTTGTTTGCAGAACACCAGAGCCACGCCAGGTCTCGGAACTCTACCTGATTATCAATCACCATGTCCACATAACGTATGCTTACTATCTTGATATTCTTCGTGGCGAAACTTTTAGACATCATCATTAAATGTTTATTCGTGCTCTTGCTGTTTTCACTGTTTGTTATAAGTATAGATTCTTTCCAAGAGCTATCAACGAATAAAATTCCTTGACCGAAGAAACCATTTCATGCTCCTCTGTAGATTTAAACCCTGAAAAAATACATCGCTCATATTTTATCTGTATAGCTAAATAAGCAATATTTTGTCCATATACGATGTGGTGCACTTATTTAAATGTGGTACCGTTTTGAGAGTTCTACTTCCTATAGTTATCGTTTGAGTAAGTTCCAATTACACATGATAATTGTGTAATGACTCTAGAATGATTATATTTTTATATTTTTGTTTTCCACTCTTGTAATAGCCATTGGTAACGGCCAACAGTATCTGCAAATAAAATACTTTTCAAATAGACCCTAATGTTCGCGAAACGTTCATTGCGGTTGCAGTGCTGGCTATCAAGTTAAAAAATAAAAACATTACATATGTACTCCTACAATACAGCTGTCATGTCGGGTTAACGCCAATTGTAGTTAGGTGCCATACGCTCAAGTTTGTTTATGCAGCAATACGTATCCAGGGCTGGACACTGCTTATATGAAGCACCAACGCTTTATATCAGCTTGCCGCTTCTGGGTGTTGCTAATACTTATGTTCTATTGGCATGATTGCGCAAGTTCAACGAACTGGTTCTATAAATAAATGCAACTCTTCGACACACGTCTGGGTGTGCAACATTTATACCGTATACATGTCACCCAATTAATAAAAAATATAAAACGGTTCCTTTCCTAACCGTCATGCTTCGCATAACGCCGATTCCAAAATGCGTGAGGTCTGCCGATTTTTTTCCTCGTGTTCGTTTCTGTACGTTCCACACTGTACACCCTCTATGAACTTCCACTAGAAGCGTTCGTCATAAAGACACTTTGCTTGCGAATATTCAAAAGAGATATATCACACGGTGCTTAAGAAGTCATAAAAAACATTATATAGCATCGAACGTGTCAGCAGTGTAGCATTGCGGTTATTTACAAATCACGTCGCCACCATGGCGAAACGTTTAACGTTGCTTCGTGCAGCGCACCGCAACTGCAGCACGCTATTGATGTTGTTGAATTAACTTTATTGGCCCTCCAAAAAACACGCAGGTGAGAGCCTATCCTCCATTTTTGTCATCGGCACAGGAAGATATGATAACCAGCGACGAGATGGAACGAGCTGAGTGATAGCAAAGGCACTTGGAATAAGACACTGCCAATGCATACCTGTTCGCTCATAAAAAAATTCGAAGGGGTAGTCGTCTTGCAGAAGGGTGTCCTGAAAAGTCAGTCGGAGCTGCAAGAGAACAGAGCGCGACATGGGACTGACGAGTTGCGTTTCTCCGCGACAGTCCTGTTTTTCGCGCTGTCACTCGCAAAAAGTCATCTTTTTTTTCTGTTTTCATCCTGTCCCGCCGACCAGCAAAAGCTCTCTGCCCCAAAGTACTTTTGCACTGCCTCAAAGGCGTGCGCGTGAGAGGGGGGGGGGGGGGGCACTCTGCCACCATCCTGTGCGCCCCTTACCCCCTCCGTCACCTAGGAAGGAGGGGGGCGCAAAGGTATAGTGCCATACATAGATATAATAGCAAGAGGGGCACGCTTAATAACAGATCATTATTTTTCAGTCAAGCAAAATTTCTAGCAGTGCAGCCCAGTGTAACTGTAGCAACGTTCAAGGGCGATGTCTTTTATCGCCTGGAATTCAAACGGGGATTCCCAATGCGCGTGCTATATATATATATATATAGATATATATATATATATATATATTATATATATATATATATATATATATATATATATATATATATATATATATATATATATAATATATATCGAACGCGTAATTCGAAGGTCGTAGGTTCGATTCCTGCTCACAGTTGGTAATTTTTTCATCCACTTTTCTTTCTTCTTTTTTACATTCTATTGGTTTTAATAACTTCCCCTGTACATTCCTTGGCATTACTGTCTGTTATATCTCATTAATATTGTGTTAAAACATGGAAAAACGAGCCCTTAGGTATACACTTCTTTCCCTTATATATATATATATATATATATATATATATATCATCGCTTCTCATTATTCAGGAACGGATACACATCGACGTACTCCGGAGATTCCCGTTTGTGAGGTATTTATTCGGGGCCCGTGAATTTTTCCCCGACTGCCCCTCGCTCGAAACGCCCCTTGTCGCGCCAGCCGTTATCGGATGACTTATAACGCGAGAAACAAATACTGGCCGCTCCCACGGCGTCTCGCCGGTGGCGACGAAGAGGAAGCAGGCGGGGGAAAGATTGATTTTCGCCACAGCACGGGAACCGAGCCTTAGAAAAGGGGTCGATTTCGACCTCTTTTAGGCGCTCAGGCTGCGGCACTCGGCCGCGCCTGGCTGTGACACGTGAGCAAGCAGTGTGGGGAGGAAAACTGGGTGTTTGCGCGATCTGTCCATTTGGCAGAGTATGTATATATAGTGATGCATGCGGGAGAGTTAAGGGAGATGTGAGTGCAGTCGATCGACAAATATAAGCTGTACTAAATTGTGCCGGCGGCTGATAATGCGAAGGAATATTTACTCGTATGAACTTCCGAACAGCGCAGACAAAGATGCATCAGCCGGGGCAGAAAGAACGACAAAGATTCTGCCCTCTCGATTTTGTCCGACTCTGTAGGCAAGTATAGTGTGGCGGAATACCAAGTGGGAAATACTGAGACAATGAGACAATGATTCAGAATATTTGCATGCGTCAACAGCGGTGTGGAACAGTGCGCTGGCGTATAGATGAACACGTATGCCTTTGAACAGGACAAAGAGTAACTCGTGAATATATTCGTATCGTTGTGCATGCAGGCCCGAGGATTCGCTTTCAGCATGATTCTCAGAATACTTAGCTCTTACAATTTTCTGAAAAGAAATAAGGACGCGTTGCAAGGCAAGCACACGCGATATAAGTGTGGTCTCTGGCAAATGACTTTCAGGCTTTTTTTCATCCCTATAGGAGTAATATTCGCATGCATACAAGCAGTATAAAAAGAAGAGCTACAGACCGCCTCGCTGGATTGAAGCGAGAAGTTAATAATATGCACCACATTGTTTGCTATCCCGTGTCAGGGGAACGGGACTATGAGGGCAAAAAACGAGAGATATAGAATGGAAGAAAGACACTAAGAACTATAGGTGCTTGTTAAATAGGTGATATATTTTGTACGTGAAAATGATTAACAATTCTACTTGTAATGACCTGCCTCTTGTATTCTCACAGACATTTCTCTCCTCCTCTGCACATTTTCTTCTCTTTCCCCGTCCTGGTTAACCTCCCTGCCTTTCCTGTATTCCTCTTCGAGTCATTTCACGTTTTTTTGTACTCTCGCTCTTTAATTTCTCTATAATTCCGCCTTTCCCCTGCCGCACGTGTAGGATGATCAATCAAGCCAGTGTCTGGTTAATCTGCTTATCTCTTTTCTTTTTTCGATCGTATTTCTCTTTCTTCTTCTCCTTCATATCACCAAGCAGCTTGTGTGCAGGAAGGCTGTTTACCAAACAGGGTCTTAGGCTCTTGTGCACTGATCGGCTGCGTGTATGACACATATATTGTATTACACTGCTACATTTGCACAACCTACAAAGGCGTAATCGGCGTTGCAGAGAGCGGATGATTGTCTGAAGCTTGGGGGCAGCAATATGAACGCTCGTGGCGTTGGTGTACGCGGATGTATTCTTTGAAGAATCCCCACACTGCACTTTGGAAGATACCTAGAGATCCAGGAGGAAATATATTCTACAAGGGCCTCGTCAGCAGCGTGTTCGGCCACTTCCTACGCTTTTGCGTGCTCCGCAATATGCCATTTGCGATGACAGTCAACTGATCGCTCGAGATTCTTATATATAGGGTCGCAATTGGTCTTGATGGTGTAGACGGGGTGAAAAAAATGACAAAGAGAAGAAGGATAAATTTGTCGTTAAAGAGTGTTGCTTGCAGAAGTGATTAAAGAGATCAATGGTTGCAAAGACCACACAGAGCCAAAGACGTCAGACTCACTCATTGCTTTATTTGCAGCGCGACCAGAGGTAACTGTACAAAATGTGCAACGCTGCAGAAAGCAGCAAGGGACTCGCAACCGGGGCACGAAGCGCGGACATTGAATCGCAAGGACGGGTGGCTCCCTCCCACCTTCGCATCCACGGCTACTGCGGCTGCCAGGCGCACCTCTGAGGTCATTCCCTGCCGTTGTGGACCACCATCGACGTCATTGTGCCATGACGTGGTACATTGCTACTCTTGCCGTGCTTCGAGCTGGTCACCAGTCCTCGCGATCCTGGCAGATGTCACTCACGCTGCATATCCCCGAGGCTACCCTTCTTACTTTCCGTTACCGCGACTGTACATGAAGGGAGACATGGGTAAAGGGGAACCGGGGGTATTGCTGTTGTTGATCTCGAATTTCCTCTCATACGGCTGCGCATGCTCTCTCTCTCTCTCTCTCGGTGTGTAGCTTGACTCCTCCACTCACTCGTCTAGCCCTTGACCAAGTAGCCTCCGTAGCCACCGTATCCGCCGTATCCACCGCCGTAACCACCACCGTATCCGCCTCCGTATCCACCGCCGTAGGCGACGCCCAGGTCGTAGTTGTCGAGAATGGGTCCACCGTGGCTGACTTTGCTTACGTGGTGAAGGCTCTTGATGAGGAAGGAAGGTCCGGGCAGGGACTTGCCGTAGCCGTAGCCGCCGCCGCCGTAGCCTCCACCTCCGTGGCCGCCGTAGGAGACGACGCCAGCGTAGCAGACGCCGACGAGGGCGGTAAGGGCAACGGCAACAAGCTGCGGCAAAATGAGACCTGTCACTCGTATGTTTCGCGAGACACATGTTCGGGTGCAGTAACCTGTTTGTTTTTTAACTCTTTGAGCGCATTCTTCTCTTGAGAAAATACATGCCGAATAGTTCGGCTACATTTTAGGCGTTAGATGAGGAGTGTTTTAAGCATTTCAATTGCTAGCAAATCACTCAATCAACCGATCTTCGTTTATTATGGAAAAAGAAAAAGTTGCCGTTCTTACGCTCAAATTCAGAGTGCATGTAGAGGCATGCATGATGGAATGCTCCTTTGGGCTTCACTCAACCATTTAAAATATCATACGTCGTACAGATGCATTAGCAATCATTCACGTAACAATACATTTATCTATAAAGGGCGAAGAACTTATGCGTTCGAATAGGCTGCCAGGTTCTTAAGCTCTCAGTCTAACTGGAAAGATCTCTGCGAATCCTCTTGGTGTAATTCTATTGCCATAGACTGAGCAAACCTGCATCACCAAGAGTTCGATTGCATACCATGCAGTTTTAAAAGATATATAGGCTGAAATCGAGATTAGAAGTCTACGAATCCAGATTGTCGAGCGGGCCTGCCGAGTCGCAGCTCTCAGTGCATCGAAGTGGCTACGGTTGCCGTTCGCTTACCATGGTCCTCATGACGTCGGCTTCGGGTGCTGCTGAGACGCTAGAGCTGAGACGAGTGGGCTTACTCGAGAGGAGTCAAGCTGAGTTGTGATGGTTGGGCATTCTCTGGACACGCCTTTTATACCCACTCGGGGGCCGCGATACCGGAAGGTTGGTTGCACTTAATAATGAGGCTCGTACGTGCGCCTCTTACTCACTCACACCCACCCTTCCTTTTTTTGTTTTCGCTTCTCCCCAAGAGTGGACCAAATTCTGCTCTGATTCCTGTCACTTCCTCTCGCTTTTATGTTTTTCATTTCTCTCTTCCTCCAGATATGGACACGGACTGGATGGCGCGTGGAACGGGGGGGGGGGGCGTAGTGATTGCCGAGAAAATGCAGCAATCAAGGGGCAAGCCAGCATCAAACAGCAGCGGTGGTGGCCCTTTCTCTTAGTTGCCGAGAAAACGTGATAACGCAACTGGTTCCGTCCTTCCTGCGCAGACGTCCGCGGAAATCTGCTCTACGGTTTTTCGCCCCCGCCCTACCAAGGCGACTGTCTTCTCTCTTCCTGGCCGCGCAGATTGTCAAGGACCGGACGACGGCGCCGACAGCCAGCGGCATCTACAGGCGCCCGATAAATGCAGAACCACTACAACTACACTTAATGTTCGAGCTCCATCCGGTCACAATGGGGCGATCTACGCAAAACGCTACGTCGACGAGATGAAGTAGAGGAGGGACAGAGAAAGGAAATTAAAAGATAAAACGTACTGGAACGAAACTTGCGTTATTATCTACGAGGGGCCAGAAAACAAACAAGAAAAAAAAACTGCCGAGCGGAGACTCGTCTCGCGCCAAAAACGCGCAGGGCCACTCGGCCCGTTGAGCGAGTGCGGCCGTACATTGACAAACTAGTTTACATGTGGAGAGAAGGACGCCGACGGATGGACGATAACGGAGGTGTGGAGGAGAGGATCCGGGCGCTTCGTGTTTCGTTTGCCTCTTCTATCGCTTTTTTATTCGTTTCTGTTACAGCGTCTCACGATGTCCGAGTCGAAAAACAGGAGCCGGCCGCCACCGCGCCCATTCTATTCCCGCGTCTCGCGCGCTAAGCCCGCCCGTCGGCGATAGAGATTACGTCGATTCGTGCCTAGGCGTAGCGTAAATACGTTGCTCCATTTGGCGCGTAGAGATATCGGGTGGCTCTTTTCGGAAACGCGCCACCGCTCGCTGTCGCCCTGCCCGGAGTATAAGTACCGGACGCCTCGCACTTTCGCCGGCTCTTTGGAAACTCGATCGCTGGGAGCTTCGCGCGCGGGTGGCTGTGCATCGTTGCAAAGTGGAAATATGCGCCTCGTCGACGACTCAAGCCCCATGGACGGTAAAAACGCCGGAGCTGTTGGTGTGAATGCACGGCTTCTTAGTTTGCGTTGGCATTCTTGGATAGGGATAAAGGAAGACAGTACATGGAAGGACGCTTCATATAGCTTTCGCACTCCCCTCCGCAAGGTGTCGAGCCCCGACTGGCTGTTTTGGTTCGCTACATTTAGTTGCAAGAGTCACGAATACGGAACTAGCCGCTTTGAATCAATGTAGCCTTATTACAGTATTGAAATTAAGAACGAAATGAGATATTACGCTGTCTTACGCGATACTCGCACTGTTTAAATCAGTGGCCCATGTTCACAGCGACTGAGAAGACCCAGTTTACGCCTGTCGACGAAGTCTGTGAACCGTGCGAGTCCCCGAAGAAGTGCGTTGCCACGTGTTTTATACAGAGCCAAGAAGCACTTTGTGGTCACCAGACGCCAGCGTGAATTTTCTATCGAGTCGCTTTCGCCCGAGGTCTGTGCGGCTTGGAGTGGACTTGGAGTATGTCGCAGCGCACTTCGACCTATAGACGTCTTCAAGGTGGGGTGACCTTAGGGATAACGTCTCACCACCACCTGCTCATCCAGCTTCCCACTTCGTGAATCGGTGCTGTGAAAAGTTTCTAAAAATGCGTATCTCGTTTCCGTTTTCGTGAGTATGGAATAAGATTTTTGGTCATAGCAATAAAATTTAGACAACGCCCACTGAGAAGACGTAGATTGCAGCGCCTTTCTGTGCCAGTACACAGCCTCTTTCGTGTGCGTTGTCTTTTATTTTTCGCGCTTGAGCAGTTTAATAATAGAATACCAACTATAGCCCGATCCCACACTTTGCTGGTCATAGGCCGAGGATGGAGTACATGATCGTTGTGTAAATGATTATCGATAGAGTAGCAGTGTAGGAAGATAGGTACACGACATGAAGCGAGGCTGCGCTTCTGAGGACCTTCGTTGGTCGTAAAGCATGAGACTTAAGATTTATCCTTGCCTGCAGTTTCACTTATTACATTTGAAGCTAAAAAATTGCCGCTAGACACGATAATCAAAAAGCGACCATATCCGAGTGCAAATCTTCAACTTTGCGGCGCATTGACAAGATCCCATAGTTATTATCTCACTGTATGTATGTATGTATGTATGTATGTATGTATGTATGTATGTATGTATGTATGTATGTATGTATGTATGTATGTATGTATGTATGTATGTATGTATGTATGTATGTATGTATGTATGTATGTATGTATGTATGTATGTATGTATGTATGTATGTATGTATGTATGTATGTATGTATTATGGTGTCATTGAACATTTTCTCCCAATAATTTAGGTAGAATGTGAAGGCTTAGTTATAGTGCACGCCGCATACTTCTAAAGTTTCTGTTAAAGAAACCGTGACACAGAACTAATGGATTTTAAAAAAACGTGTGTAGAGATACACAAATTGCAGCAGGAGCAACAACAATCAAATGGAATGCGCAAATACGCCTCTGTTTTGTAAGTAGCCAAACTGCCCGCACTGTCGACACCTCACCTATATTGATAGAAGAATAGGTGGCAGCAAAGCCATTAAACCACAAAAGGAGAGGCGTGCCAAAAGGGATGACGTTCTCACTTGACATCGATAGTTCACGATTACCAATGTTTCCGGAGGCGATTAATGACCGAGTGTCCACTAATGCGATGGTATGGGCCAGCATTTCATCTACTCAGAGGTGCACATCTTATCTCTCACGGTACGGGCTGCTGCGAGGAAGACGATAACGTTATCCCGCACCAATGAACAACGAATATGAGAGCGAAGAGCGTCAGACCCGGAGCGAACGAAGCATTGTCAGAGGAAGTGCGCAGGTCGCGAATACGTAAAGGTGTGCACTGACCGGAGTGATGAGCAAGACGACAGCTGCGGGGAAAAAAATAAAAGGGGAACAATGTAGACACGTACACACGCCAAGAGATCCAGGGAAACGACTTGCCTAATCAACTAACAAGATTACACTGAGGAGTGCCTCGAAAAAAGAAAAAGAATCACTCTGAACAAAGAGATTAGGGAAAGAATGGAAGAAGCACGCGAGAACAAGAGGAAGCGAATCCGAGCATGGCGATTGAGCAACGAAATGAGAAGATTGTATGAGGTGATAATGCAAATGAGGATGGGCAGGAAGGTATAACGACTTAATGACTCAGGTCGTACGAGCTTCTTCAGTTTCTTTGGTTGTTTGCTTTCCTTGCAGTCGCACTGTATGGGTTCACACTTTGCTTCAATATTTCGTATGAGAGTGTACAAGGTGAGGCCTGAGTGAGTTAGTGAGTGAGTGAGTGAGTACACACGAGGTGTTCTAATTCATGATACACGTGAGAACACCTTCGATTAAGAGCCATCATCCATAAGTATTCTTATATTCCCTTGCTTACACAGACACTTGAATCTTTTAGAATCGAGGAAACTTGAGCTTTTTAATGTGCTTTTTTTCTTGCAATCCCAACACGTAGAATACACGAGAAAAAAAAATCTACGCATGGTGGACAGGAGAGCCCGTTCTCGAATAAGGTTTAATGAATAATAATAATAATAATAATAATAATAATAATAATAATAATAATAATAATAATAATAATAATAATAATAATAATAATAATAATAATAATAATATAATAATAATAATAATAATAATAATAATAATAATAATAATAATAATAATAATAATAATAATATAAAGACTGTGCTATATCATTTTCATGTGACTTATTACTCCTCGAAGGACAACAGACATCATGTGACCAGGTGTTACATAATATCTTGAATGATGCCAGTATAGAGAGTCATTGATTATGCTATAGCTGTTGTTCCTTTCAAAATTTTCTTTGTGTTTGGTGTCTGTCACGAAATTCTGAGACAAACAATCGTTTGTTGGCCGGTTAGGTATACAGTTTTATACCGCGCCCACTGACTTTCTGGAATGCCGGCATTGTCCTGGGTGAGCTGTAAGTCTTCGGTATTTGTATTCTTCAATATCTATTTTTTCATTAGTCAATCGTCACCTCAGTTCGCCATTCCTCTTGTTTTCTGAATCTCTCTCTCTCTCTCTCGATGTATTTCAGCGAAAGGCCTTAACAGAAGCCTAACGGTACACAGCCGCAACACTCGTTGCGCGCGCTAACCTGACACGCGCTATAACCTGACAGACTAGCTGCCTGACCGGGTTTATTATCCTCCGAGCGTATCAAAAAGACAGCCTGTGCGCGCTAAGAAAGCGCACCCCATTGTTATTCGCATCGAGGCGTATATACTGGAGAGCCACGGGAGTGACCAGCACCCATCGCGTTCCTCGGGTGTGCGCACACAAAATGAAAAGAGGCGCGCAGAAAGGGGCGCGCCTGGCAACTAGTCCGTAGCGAAGGGCATACCACGCACGGTCCGGAGCGCGAATCACTTCCACCGAATGGCGCCACGAACGGAAGCGGAGTTTTCGCTCCCGAATGCGAAAATGCGCGAGGCTATTTAGATACGCTTGCTTTGGCTCGACGAATGGCAGCTGCTTCCGATAGGACACGGGGCACTCTTTATGCCCTCTTTCAATCTCGGACGCTCTTAAAAGGTTAACATTTTCGAGATGACTCTTAAGGTCGACACTAAATCATGTTGTAGTCGGAGTAGTATATTGCATGCCCTTTCGAAACCGTACCTTTGACTAATTTATTGATTGATTGATTGATCATTTTTTATTTCCGTGGTTGTATTAACGTTACTTGAATAGAAGTCAACTGCCCTTCCATTCAGGGTGACTCTATACGCGGGAAGCGACTCTTTCGCCGCGGAAAACGATGGCCAGCTGTTTCTGCCGATCAGAGGTCATAATGAATTCATTCCATGTCAATTTCGAGAGAGTGGACAGGATAGGATTGGATGAGCATAAACTGACACATCCCCCCCCCCCCTCCCCGATGTGATCATTGGTCGCCAGTTCATTTAAGCTGCGTGCACGGCAATTTGAATCGCATGCTGAGTTCGTGATAACTGCCGGCCTCTGAGGCCTCAGCGCTAATGCCAAAAATGAACATGGGACAACACGAGAAGCTCCGCAGCGGCGGAGTGTTCATCGGGCGACAGCAAGACCAGGTCGTTACGGTAGATAATTTCAAACATCTCACTGGAAAGCAAATGTCACATTCAGAGCTTTCCACAATAGAAGTGAGGGTGGGGGCGCTATGCCCTTGCCTAGTGTGTAAGGTGATACTTTGGGTGCCATAGGTGTTGCCGCCGACGAGAACACCACCTAACGGATTTAACATTCGTCGTCCCATGAACCACTTAAGGCTACCGCCTTAATAACACGAACATTCGAGCGTGCCGATTGGAAAAATTCTTGTCCGCCTCTATACGTAGCGACAAGCTTTATAAAATGCACTCGGATATTTTAAGAAACAAAAGCTACTTTGCTGATGGAAAGAGAGCAGCGTGTTCGAGACCGGCACCGGCGAATTTCCCGGTGATGTCGCCGCACCAACTGAGCGAACCGAGAATCAAATGTCATTAAGTGTGCGAGCGAAATAATTTATGGTCAGCAGTAAACATTTATCTTTTCAGTGTGTCATATCTTCCCTATGCGGTGTAGTCTCCATTATCGTGGGTCTAACATATTGATAAATAAAAAAAAGTCACTTCCATCCTACCCCAAGTACTTCCGGCGTTTTCTGTGACTGAGTTTTTTTTTTTAGTTCACCTCAGTCTTCATACCTATAGAAGGAACACTTTCTTAATTTCACATGGTTCAAACATGTATACATATATAAAATAAGGTACTTTTCTCACTGCAAACGTGCTGAAAAAGATTTAAAAATGCGAGCGCAGTAACAAAAATATCTTAAACACCGCCATTCGTAAGCATGCGTAGTATCGCGACAGACACACCTTGGGATAAGGGATATATTTATGGGCTTATTCTGCCTATTTTTGCGGCGCCTTCAGAGTTTTTGACGTTTCCTTATAGGATGTCATATGGCGACCTAAATCACAGCACGCAGTATATAGTAACGTAAGCACCAGCGGGGAGAGAAACCAAGACGTTGGAAACAGTTATAGTTAAACTGATGTGCACATTGTGGAATAATCTGATGCGTGCACGCGTTCAACTGAAGTACTTCACCACCGCTAGATACGCAGCATATATATTTAGCCTGGTCGGGTACCTTAGCTCGCATAAACACCAGTCACCAACAAGATGAAGACGCACGACGTTACAACCTCATATATACTCATCCATATGGTAGAATAACTACTATTGTATCGCGTGTCGTAGCCGCACTTTGACATTCTCATATGTACACGATATGGAGTCCTTGGATTCTTCGTATCGTTCAAGAACAAAATTCGAGTCACCGTAATGGTGTACTTTCAAAATATACGATTTGCGATGCGTTTATACGCTGTTACCTTGGGAGCGTGCTTTATTCGAAGTGTACGTTGTCGTTTCACGAGGACGTATATTACAAAAAGACGCCGTATAGCGATTTTCTGGTTTATGTGCGACTTTCCCCAACAAGGAATATTTTCGTGCGCGAGGCTCAGTGCGAGCTTTGAAATTTTGTACGCTGACGACGGGGAGCTAGACATTCGCATGGAGTGGGAAAATGCTGTTAAATAAATATTTAGAAGTTGCTGCGGGCCGCGTACTACGAAAGTAATGGTAAGTTCCGCAAGAAGAATTACCGCCGCAGCGTTTTAACCTGTATACTTGGCGAATCGAAAGGACAGAGCGTATTATCACAAATTCGTTTCTTCTTGCAACTGCTCTGCACTGCACCTAAATCTAAGAACATGTACCTCAAGCGTCTTCGCCTGCATGGAAATGTAACTGCCACGGCCAGGATTCGATCCTGCAGCCTGCGGGTCAACAACGACCACCGTGACAGGTAAGTTTGGCTTCTAAAACACGTCTTTGAGTCTAAGACGCGCAGAGGGATATAATTTGGCCCAAAATCATCTGCCCCCTCTCACGTAAGTTGTATGCCGCGCCGGCAAAAGACGCAATTATTCGCCGTTTGTACAGTTTCATTCGGTCAGCACTGTGCGAACTGAGCAAGATATCGTTGTAACGTTAGATTAATGCACAAACAAGCCTCGCGATGGCTGTTTCAAGTTCTCGCTTCCAAATACCTGTGTCGCGTTTATCTTTTACGGCGCAAAAATGCCGCTTCACTCGACACGTATACATATATCTGCGTCGTTCCGCGAATCGACTCTATTTGGCATGAAAATAGCGCGGCAGGTGCACGAACTAGCAGCTGGGAAAACAAGAGAAAAAAGAATGACAGACAACAAAGGCTGCCGCACTCTCGTGCATCTCGTTCCGCGTCGTTGCCACTTATAAATGGGGGAGAGTAAAATTGTATAACGACCTCATTCTTCTCTCTTTACTTTTTACTTTTCTCTCTGCAAGCACTTTTCAGACAGATGCAGTGAATGTTTGAAGGGGCGCTGGCCCGTCATTCTAGGGGGCACAAAGATGATACCGTTTACATTTTCCGGGCGCCGTGGAACATTCCTACCGCGCCGACAGTACGAGATTTCGTGCGTCGTGGGGAGAGAGGGTGGAGGGAAAGGATCGTGAGCGAATTTCCGCATTCTCGTACGGTATGTGCGCAACATATTCATTTCCGGCGCACGCGTTTGCCTTTGGCCACGAAAGAGCGACACACAAACACACACACAAACTCTCTACGTTTTTAATGAGAAGAGCAGCTCATCACGGTTTGTTGCCAGCGGCGGCAACAGCAACAGTCCTGCCATGCTGGCACGCGCATCGACTGCCTACGCATACACACTCTGTCAGCGCGCGCGACAGAGAGCTTGCGAAACCGCGAAAGCACGGCGACGCGACAAGGCCGCATTTTGTCCCCTCCCTCTTGTCTCCGCGCGCCGGGCCTGCTCAAACTGACACACGCCGTACAAATGGTACATGCTAGACTTCGCTCTGATCCTGCTCGGTTCGCTCAGTGCATGTGTCGTGTGTAATTGCGGATGTCATCCGTGCCAGCCCCCTTATCTCCGTTACTTTTTCGCCACCCCTCCTTTCAAGGGCGCCCGCAGCCGAGAATCACGGTGCACCACACTCGTCGTGTACCGTATCCTGCGTGCCTTCAACACCCGTTGAACACCCTCCTCCGTTCCCTCCTCACGTGCGTTCTCCGCTTCTCGGCATCGTTCCGAGCCTCTGGCACGATGCACCCCCTTCGGTGGGCCTTCTCCCTTCTCTTCGCGAGAGACCACACACGAACAGGCATGGCGGGCGAGCTAAAAGCCCTCTGCCGCCCGCCAGCGGAAAGCGCCGCGTCGGGGGTAAATATTTAAAAAGGGGCCGGCTCACGCCGGCAGTGTCGTTTCGTGGTACATCGGTTCGGCTGTCTCCGCTATCTGTACACGTCGAGTCGCTAACTGTACCCCACAAGCAGCGTGCATTGTACTGGGTACACTGGAGAAACCTTTTTAGAAGTATGTCGAATGCTCGCGCTACTCGGCGGAACCGAAAATTGCGGCAGTGTGCAGATCGCAAAGTTGGCTTCTCTCGTGCCCCGATCACCTTTTGAGCACCATGCTCATAAGTGCTCCCCCTAACTTCTTGAAGTATATTTCCTTGACTCTTTAACAGAGGAGCGGGGTGCGTTGCGAAGCTCGTGCTGAAGCAGAGGAGGTGATGCCACCCAGCGATTCTTCGTTGCTCATCAGAGATGTGGTTGGTGTTATCTCAGTTCCCGTACATGTATGTATGAACTGTACAAGTAAATTAGTTGTGCAATCCACGGGTGTCAACTAGTAACGTCCCCCGAAGGAAGGAGCGGGGGGGGGGGGGGGCGAGTTCAAATACATTTGCTTCCTCTGTCTTTAACACCTTTAGCACGTGTGTCGTGGTGGTCGAAAGTTTTCAGGCCGCGGTGCCCCACGAATAACTGGGATAATGGCCTAGGAACTTTTGACGACCGCTGTACGTGGTGTGCTAGCATGTATACGCCGCGTATATATGCGCGTACAAAATATAACATTTTTGGCAGTAGGGGTTGCGAAGAGGGGAAGGGGGGGGGGAGAGCTCAGCCCTTCAAATCACACCTGACTTTCCCCTGGTGTAATTGCAGGTACCGGAAATTAAGAATAAGTCACCCAGCATTAAACAACATTATATCGGCCAGGTTATTTATTTCACGTGGCGTCTCTGTAGTCTCTGCTTGCCCTTTATGCCATCGTTGTTTGTATCAGCTCCATCTCAGTAAGCATCGTACGTCAAAGTGACGGGTACCATCCGACGTTATCCGGCCGTGACGTCAGTCACCTTTGGACGCACAAAAAATGCATCACAAAAGCATACGTGCATCCGGACACTAACAGAAACTTGTTTCAGCGATGAATGCAAGGGAAATGAGAATTCGTATACATCGGATGCTTGTGGAAATATGAAGTTTTGTGAGTGCAGTTCAGATATATGTACACAAACTTTTTATAGCACGAGCGTGTGACAGGCTGCTAGACAACGTCATATTCATGCAATCCATTTCTCACTGCATTCGAGCAAGCATTTACATTTCTTAACAACTCTCGCATATTTATATTCTGATATGCGTTATATTCTTTGTATATATATCTCCATCTTTTTGCATAAGCCTGGCACAGTGTTGGGGGAGTGGGGGTAACACTCCGCTTTCACTGAGCGACGGTCGTTTCAGCATAAAACTGTATGCATATTGAGCCGGTATTTCGACAGCGCCTGCGCTTCTCAGCTCGCAAAATCACGTTCAGTGCCCCTTCACTCGATCGCTTTGAATGTGAAGAGGTGGCTGGAAGAAGCGCTAGCCCAAACAATGCGACGAAACACGGAGGATAGAGAAAGCAAAAACAAACCATTAATTAATAAAGCACGTAATGGTGAGTAGGCTATTTATTGAGGCCTGATTAGACTTGTAAAGATGCAAACACATACATGAAGCTCTCGAGACTTCGGGAATCATTAGACCGAGAAGGAGAGGTAAGGAACCATGTGGTAGTCGACTTGGTTCGAGATGAAGATTTCTTGTTATTCTTATGACATAAGATGTGGGCGTACATATAAAGCGTCGGCTCCTCTTTAGCTCTTGAATGGGTCGAGCAAACAGCATACGGTTCAAATTTGAGTGTCCAACGGCCTTCGCATAGTAGCACACGACAAGAATGCTTTAAAAGAAATAATAATCATCTTACGTGCACTCTAGTGACATTTGGACACACAAGAAGTCGAAGTTGTAAACGCTATTTTCGGATTACCAGGAGATCAATAGATTTTGTAGACAGCGGTTGGCCTACACCTGTACATTGTGCCGATTAATTATCACATATTATATACAGTTTCATATACCACACATATAAACACATATACAATCTGTCTAATGCACAAAATCGTTGCCGGTGTCAACATAAGGAATTGGCAGTGAATATTTGGTAATGCTTGAAAAATAACCAGATATCAAAGGACCTCATTGGCGAACCGGTAGATTAACGGCCTTCCAGCCTCGAGTATTTACGCCGATGGACACTATCGACTAAAAGGCGTGGTCAATCGGCTCTGGAAATAAAAGGGCAAGAAGTAACGAAAATAACAAGAAAACGCTATATACGGTACCATCTGTGGAGCTCGGACAACGTTGCGATCCTACTCCCCTTTGGTAATGGCCGTTGGGAAATGTCTATAGCTGCGCTGAGCACTCTAAGTGAGGCGTTCACAATGGTGCAATTTAAGGGCCGCCGTTCACTCTTTGCGAAGAGAAACAGATCCGTTCTTGGACTGCGGACGACGCTCTGTACGGAAAAATGAGAACAATGCCGACTCGTCTTACGACTTGAAAAGTATTAACGCAAAAGATGTTGGGACTCGCTTCCCTGGTGTGTGTGTGTGTGTGTGTGTGTGTTCTTCTTTTTTTTTTCGGCTGTCAACGGCATTCAAGCGACACTACAGAGAAATACCGATTTTTCTCGATTTAGTAATTCGCTTTTTGTCAACATCACTAACACCACGCTCGCTGCTGTAGAGTGCACGCTTGGAACGTCTGAAAACGTGCAAAACGAAGATGCTGGTGGTGACGCACCCTTGAACTTTTACCACCGATCACCGTGACGTCATTGAGTTTTACGATGTCTACGAGGCCGTGCATCATAATTAATCAGTGAAAAAATGAAGCACGTTACCCTTTGGGAGGCTAAATAATCAGTATATTAAAAGGGTACTCACACAAAAACTTTGGCCTCGCGTTTTTCTGTTGCAATGCGTTGCTGGGGGCCTGTTAGTCATGACACGACACATCGTTTGCTGCTGCACGCGACAGATAATTAATTACAGGCCCCTTAATCAGTTTCGGTTTGAGAGAGTTCCGAAAAGTGGGTGCAACTGTCGCCACCTAGCGTGTGCAGCTCTTGACCACGTCAGCACGCGAAACTGTGACGCACTTCCGCACGGTCCGCATAAAGAATTACTTTCGAATAGGAAACGGGACTGGAATGTCGCCAAACACAAAACTTTCTAAGCGTGCGCCACGGCCACGCAACCAGCCGTTGAGAAATATAGACTGCGGGAACAAACGTGGCAAAAGAAAAATGGCAGCTATGACGTCATCATAAGTTGTTTTGTTGACTGCAGCGTGGTGACGTGAGGGAAGTAGGGGGTCACCTCGGGGTCACTTCCGAGGGTGTCTATAGCACTATAGAGTCGGTCGCCCACGCAAACTTCAAAATTAATTTAAAATACCTTCCAAGCTATATTCGCTGTTGATATCTTGCAGATGATAAACGAATATTCACGAGAATCGACCCCACAGGCCATCTCGGCCCCGAAATTTTGTGTCAGTACCCCTTAAAGTTTCAGGTAATTTCGTCGCGTCGATGGCAAAATACAAAGATTACACTCATAAATTTATCAAACCACGCATGCAGGTTTTCTGCGCTAAATGTAAATGCAAATCTGACCTCGATTTTTTTTCCCTCTCAATGGACATAGGCTGATGAAATTAACGCTGCTACAGTTTTTAGAGTACAAATCGCCAATAGAGGTCGGTTTATTATTTAACTTCACTGCACCTTGAAATTTGTCGATTGTGCTTGTGCACTGTGCTCCAGAAAAAGCGAGACAATGACCCTGCAACGAGAAAGCGCATGAGGTCTAATTTTTAGCTGATAATTATTTGTTTGCTTTACTAATTTCACCTGGAAGTCCCATATAAAATACAAGCTTTTAGAGATAAAGGGCAAATGTTTTTCATTATTTTTATAAATTGAATAAAGGAGATGGTGGTGCGTGGTGCTAGCTGTTACTCTTCTGTTGCGTAATACTTGCCGTCGCAAAGCACTGAACAAACAAAAAACCACATGAGGCACATATGGGAACACTCACGCACTTAGTCGCCGTTCTTAAATAGAGAAAGAAAAAGATTGGGGGGAGCCTTATGTTACGCCTTTAGAAGTTGAACACGACCGCGATATTGAGTTCCCAGTGAATACTTCAAACACTTACTCAATGAAATCATTTCGTGCTTCTTGTGCACCCACTACCTGACCTTATGTGTGCAATACCGTGCGTGCCTTTTGCAGTGGGTGACTGACTTTAAAATATATGAAGTCATGATAATCCCATGTTTTCACGCCCCATGGCAATGTACGCTTGTATCACGCATTATTACGGTATTGTGGTTATAGGAGGGAAAATAAGAGAAAAATGAGCCCCGTAACTGTCTGCATCAGCGTGCGACACCTCAACAGTAGCTCACAAGGGTTGGGGGGTGAGGAGGGATTACTATGATAGGATTAAAGGTAGATAGAGAGAGAGAGAGAGATATGCGCTAGGAGAGCGAGCGACGACAGAAGAGAGATAGGAAAGATGAAACACGGTCACAGGAATCCAAGGACGGGGCACCACTGGCGAGAGCTCTTGTCGGCGACAGGAGATGGCGTAGGGCTAATCCAAGCGGCCAGAGCTGCGCTGACGTCGTCGTATAGGGGACCGGCGGCAGGAGGTGGCGTAGAACCAACCCAGTCGGCCAGAGCTGCGGTGTCGTCGGAGATCGCGGGGGCACAACCAGTTGGCACGGAAGCTAACATTTCATGTTGTATTGGGAAGCATGTATACAGGACGCGTGTGTTTGTGAAGCATGAAAGTTACTTTCACTGCATTTTCTAGCAGAGGAAGTTCTTTTCACTGCGGTCACAAGCAGACGCGTGCCTGTGACTGCAGGCACGCGTCTGCTTTATTACACCAATATCGCGCAAACGACCCGCGTTCGGTCCGCACTGAGACCCAGAATTTTTTATTGTTTATATTATTTGCATCTTTCTCGATTGTTCGGGTCACGCAAAGATTACGATTTCTCGCCCACAACTAAATAGGCCGAGGCCGGGATATCTGCGAGACGAGCTCTTTAACGTCATCGCGTTAGAAATGCGGATATAGTTTCACGCTGTGAAGAGCGTCGAACAGCGAATATGCCGTAATGACGACTTCGGTAAAAAAGTAAAAGGTCATCGTCATTATCATTGCGTTTATTTGAAGAAAAGCATCATCATCGCCATTTTTTATTTCCAATATATTCATCATAGTCATTTCAATTTATTCATTTATTCACTTCCCGTTGGTTGCATCACCTGCGTGACATACAACAACAACAACAACAACAACAACAACAACAACAACAACAACAACAACAACAACTACTACTACTACTACTACTACTACCGTACTACTACTACTACTACTACTACTACTACTACTACTACTACGGCAACGACGACGATGATTGCTGTGTCACCTGGCAGAAGATGACACCTTCACTGTAGAGGCGTGTGTTTGCTGAACAGATACGTTTACAGAACACAAGAGTTTTAGTACTGCGGAATGGTGCTACGTACGCATCACGCAAGCGCCTTGCTTTACGTGGCGTCGTTTGTCACTAATCGGCTTTTAGTACGCCGTAGTACCGCGTACGTAACGAGCGTGAAGCGTGTTGCGCCATCTGGTAGATGAAAATAGGAGCACGTGTTGTTGACAGCCAATGTAAGCCAATCCAAGTGTTATAGCCAGATTATGACTATATTTTAAGCCACAGAGCTAGTCGGTGCTTGCCTTCGATGCCGCCATTTTGCAAAACGAAGTCTCGCGCTGTCGCGAACTTGTTCGAGAGCGGCGCGATCCCCTCATACGTACGCACGCACGCATCTCATGCGTGCGTGCGTAGCGGCTGCGTACGTAACGCGATACGTGCGCGTTGCGGTCTGCGCATGCGCACTACGCTGAACGTGGTGTCCTTACGTACGCAACGCCGCCACGTACGCAGCGTACGCAGTACTAAAACTCTCTATTCACGCAGGCACTTCACGCATTGTCGCACGTAAGGTGCAGAAAACAGCTGCTGTAGCAGGTGCTTTCTGAAAACACGCCCGCCTCATTCCAGCGCCGATAATGACGCGGCACCTGCTCATGTGCATCTCTCGTTGGAAAACAACCTCAGGAGGCTGGGACACAAAGTAGCGATTCGCATTCTCCGCGTGCATATAGACTCGATCCGAAGCTTCCCGCTATTCCCATCCCAGCGGTGAGCCAGATATCTCTCACTCAAGGGCCACCAAGTGTCCGGCCGCACGCGGGTGAAAAGAGCCGTCGAAAGCTGCCCGGCGGTCCAGTGAGGGGCATCGGGGAGGTCGCCGAGCCGCGCGCGAGTGGACAGCTTCCCACCACTGCCAAGAATGCAATTAGAGTGGCGCGGCCGCTGAATCGATACGCTCTCCGTTGCCGCACCGACGAGAGCCTATAAATTACCGCCCCCTCCCTCCGCAATCGCTTCTTCGAGAGTTCTAAAGCACGCACTTCATTAGGAAACCGTTGGTCCTTGGCGAGTCCGTATAGGAAACGGGGGGACGTTGCCTTAGTTCCAGGTCACCTCGTATTAAGGATCGAAGGCTCATCCGTTCCGACGGCCGCTTAACGAGTGTTAATTCATACTCAACAGGGCGATATATACGGTAAGAGTGCGAACCGATGACTCGTATCGACCTTTAAAAGAAAGTGGCATGCCTTTTTTCCTTAAGAAAGGCACGCGCCAAGGAACGGTTTGGGTAGGGTGTACTTAAAGAAGGAAGAGGAGGGGAAAGAATGCCTTATATAGCTGCTGAAAGAACAGCCCAGCGTCCGTTATGCGATGTAAATATAGGGATCTACTCGCGCCACGCCTTTGACAACGCCGCAACACCAAACATGAACCACACAGCGTCAGGATCTGCCCAATCGCGCGGTTCACTTGAACCTGACTCAAGGATCATGTGGCAACACAATCTATGCAGTATTACTCGTAATAATATTAATAATTACTCGGACGGAACGTCTCGAAACCACGATATGATTATGACAAACGCCGTAGTGGAGGGCTCCGACAATTTATACGACCCGAAGTGCTAAGTGCTAACGGGTCTCGCGATTTTTCGCTCCCATCGAAAGCGCGGCAGTGATTCGATCTCGCGACCTTCGGGACACCAGTCAATCACCCCATCCACTAGACCACCATGGCTGGTGCTCCATACCTGTTCTGTTCACGTCCTTTGTCGTTATATATGAAATGGACGATAATTACCCTACTCCACTAATTGGATCGGGCCAACCTCTGATTAGAAGCACGAAATGCTGACACGGTCTGGAAGTCTGAATGATGCAGAACTACCGGGGTACATTGAGGTTTGACGATATTAAGGTCCGCATTCACAAACCAACCTCCTCCTTTCCTCGAGTTTTTCTCACTGGTTGTAAACCTTATTGCACAACAAGCGAGGCCAGTATCTATGAACCAGTCTTGTGCTCATCTTTAACCCTGTTACCATTTTCGCGTCTTTATAACGCACGTAGGGAGTACAGAGAGTTGAGGAAAACGTGAGGTACGGCCGAGGTTGGTTTGTGATTACGGGCCTTATCATCCTTGAACAAGGGTCTTGTTAGAGCCAATGTTTCAAGACGTGGTCTTCTCAGCCTTCATGGAAGCAACTACTTCAGTTGCTGCCTTTAAGAGGACACGGCCACCTGTCGATCGAAACATCGGTTCTATTGTGATAGCTCCTCATATAGGGGGGTCATTTCAACTGAAACAATTAAGGTAGAGTGGTGAAATATGTTTATTTCCGATACACAAGTACGACCGCCCTATCCTTCTCACAGTTACATTATAATTAACCCTACCGGATGTTAAAGGGGGAAGGGGTATAGTGTGCAACTCGCTTTGTACAAAGGGGGTGGAATGAAACGCGAACAGCGCGGCGCGCTATTTAAATCACGCTCTTAGCATTGGCGGCAATAAAAAGGTGCTATAGAAAGCCACTTGTTTGTATTATGGATGCCTCTAGTGGACATTCATCACCATCCAGTGTAGAACCAGTTGCAATGAATGCGGAACTGCCGATAATGTAGATGCCACACTGTTCGCGTTTCTTTCCAATACGTATATGCATCTGCTTGCGTTGTCTGCTCGAGCGAAATTCTTCAGCGCGAAATGCACAAGGACGCACAAGAAACTGCGCGACAAACTTGCTCAAAGTCACAAGCCGCAATATGCCACAATTATATGCCATGCTAATGCATTCCGCTAAGTGTCGCCTCCGTTGTCCCTCGGTGTGTCTTCCCTACAGCTTATCCGATATACAAGAGAACATACTTTTCTGTGGGTATAGTTGGTTTGTTAAGTTCAATGAAGCCTTAGCTCTGATAACACGGGGACCACGTAAAGAGGACGGGACGTGCGCTATCATCCGCTTAAGCGTTCTGGGAATCCGTTTCAATTTGCATGAAGTGAAGACAAGCATCTTTTTTTCCCTCTTGCAGCCAATTGATCCACCTGCCAACCCCTCTACCTCCATATCTAAAAATTTTTCTCTTTTTGTTTTATTGTTTTCAGGGCACGTCGCACTCGCTGTCTCAGCCACACGTACTCCACGCGCTCTGAGCCGTGCATGCTCGTTGCATCGTCTCCGCATTGAGCCTGCACCGGGTCCGGCGCGCGGCACGGGATATGCGAGTCACGTACTATCGTCGAGATCCTCCTTCCCCCTACCCCCAACCAGCCGGGGTGGAGGCAATGCGGCCCTCATCTATTCGAGGACGAAGGATGCAAGCGAGGGGTGCCCATATAGCCACGCGGGCGTCGGATGTGGCTAAGCGGAAAGCGCTGGCGGTTCTTCGCCAGTCCCCGCTGTAACACCCCCACCCACCCTTTTCTTTCCCCACCACCTGCAGCCATCCATCCTCGGCGTGAGTGCATCGTGCGCTCTCTCTCATCTAGAGTGCCACTCTGAGCATGCCACTTAAAGCAGAACTAACTTCGAGGACAAGGTCCTTTTTGTTTTGTTTTCTCCACGTGTGAATGCGCCGGAGCGGCACGCATGCGGCGACCCTTCTGGAAATCGACCGGTAAAGCGCCGCAAGTGTGAGCGTTTAAAAAAAAAACAATAACAATAAAAGAGAAGATCCGAGTTTGTCGAGTGCAGTAGCGCGATAGCGGCTCTAAAACCCCTACAAGCCTACGGCTATAAGTATAATTGGTATTGCCACTTGAGACTGAATACTCCGCTCAAAATAAAGTGTATAAAAAAAGAAGCCCAAGTGTACTCTCTCAGGAAAAAAAAAAGTAATTTTAATCTTCTTGGCGATTCCTCACTTGTCACACGTATACCCCCTCCTTTTTTTTTTTCAAACGTTGTATATTAACTCTTTCTGGAGACCTTCGAAGTGCAGTGGCAGGTGTAACTCTGCGAAAGTAAACGTACGCCAACTCACCCAACAAAAAGTCATCTTACTGCAAAGCCCAGTGAATGTCACCCATTAAAGTAAGCAAACGTTGTAAAAGGAGGAACACCTCCTCTACAATAACATCAGATATCTTTAATTGATACAGTTGTTCTAACGCTCACAGGAGATGACTTACAGTCTTCGTCAAAAACGTAGGTTGTGTCAATCTGGCAGAGCGGTAGACGTTCGCCTAGCAGGTCAGAGCAGATCAACAGTCTTTTCGATGTTCCAGGGTTGACGTTACGCTGAAACTCCCAATTGATTAAGATTTAAATATAATCAGCGAGTGCAGTTTTCAGCCCACGTGTACAGGAACGGCGTTTTTTTACCTTGTATATAGTCATTGAAGCTTAAGGTTTATTTGCTTACATTACACAAAGAAGAAGATGGAGCAAAATGTTTCACAAACCTAAAGAAAGAGTTCCTTCTCCAGTTGGCCTTCGGCGATTGCGGTTACATAATAAGAAATACTCTGGTCACTTTATATCAAATTATTGTTACACGCGCAGCATAGCGGTCATGATCACCATTGCGGATGCACGTTTATAATTTTACTTTGTTTCTTTCACTTACCTCGAATGGTTTAATTCTCCATCCCCCTCCCTAAGCCGAACAGCATGCCAGTGATGGTATAAAAAAGGAAGAAAAAGAGCGTTTTTCAATATTTGTTTTCTAAATTTATGCTCATCTTCATAAAGTGCTGCAGTGATGAAACTAAATGACCCACAAAAATCACTACGTATGTATCTCTGTCAAACGATTGCCGTACACAAAGTACTCATTCGAAAAAGAAAGCCAAGCGTCTAATGCACAAAATGGCAAAGATACACCACGCTCACACAATAGGACTGCTGCTTGAAGATTCGAAGCGGCAGACGGCTTCTTCGCTGGCGAGTGGTCTCTGGCAAATGCTGGGATCACTGTCTTTCTATCTCTTCTTTTTTTTTCTCAATATATTATGAGTGCGTCTTGCGCTGAACCCGACAGGCAATTTATACGGGCCGTCTAGCGAGAGAATCTTTCGTGTCAAGTGCCACTCGTCACTTCAGACGCGAACATTACGTGTCCATACAAAGTGGCACCCGAGAATGCGATCCGTCGCCCACACAAGCGGCTTCCTTGCCGTGCGTCGTCGGGATCTTGTGCGCGTCATCTTCTTGAGGGCCGGTCTTGAGAAATCAAAGTAGACGGCGCCGTATGAAAGCACTCACTTGGAAAGGTCGACGACTAAAAGACGCACGCATGCAGCTTTTGTGTGCGATCTCGGTTCATCAGTAGTCTCTTGGACGCCTCGATGCGTGTGGAACCGCGAATGTAGAACTGGAAGTTCCGTGCAGTAAACGCGACAGCGCGCCCTATCCCGATACGACTCGTGGTGGCTTAGCGGCGGTGCAGCGTCTATTGCACACAAGCAAAAAGAATGGTTCTGGAGATGAAAGCGAAATTCCGCGTCTCCGCTTGTGATCACGAAAGTGCAACGGAAAAAGTCGGGAGAATGAACACAAACAAAGATTAGGGAACAAAGACACAAGCAGAGAGAGAGAGAAAAAAATTGAACAGGAAAGACGATAAGAGGCACGAAATGGCAGCAAAGATAAATACCGTTCTCGGAAGGCGGCTTTCTCTCTTTCTCCCTCTCTCGAACTCAGACTGCTCCGTTCGAGATAAACAGGACTGTTTACCGAGAACACATATAAGTGCCCTCTCTGAACTAAGCCGACGTTGGTCGATGCGAAGAGGAAACAATTCTTTACTAAAGAGTTAAACTATGTTTCGATCAATAGTACACGCAGAATAAGCTTACAAATGCCATCCATTATAGAGATTAAAGCAGTAGTGTAAAAAGGTAAAATTTAACCCCAGAAAACGTTGCATAGATGTCTGCAAACGCGAGCGCACGGTTCCCTTTCAGGAAGTGAAGGACGAAGGCTCATTTCAGCGTCCCCCTCTCTCCTTTATGTCAATGAATACGCGGAGTGCGCCCCCCCCCCCCCCCGCCGAGGCACAGCGCCCCCTCTTCACTATATCAATATAGTGTCTAGAAATATAGTCTCTATTATAGTGTCTAGGCACTATACTATGAATGTTCGGGGATAACTTTGCGCTCCGCCAGAAAGCCCCCCCCCCCCCCTCTTACTTTGCGATTCTAGCACGCCTATGGATGTTAGGGCGAAAGCCTTAGACGCCCCATTAAACGTGAAAAGTGCACTCGTCGACGACAACGAGAGTGGTGCAAGATATTATCACGCGATGACGTCACTCTAGAACGTCATCTCGACGTCGCTAGAGTTTTACACGATATGACATCACACGACGACACCATCTCAGTCTAATGTGCGCCGATTCGAGAGGCACTGCATGATTACCGGGGGTTGGAAAAGCTTCTTTCTGCCTCCGATTCCTGAGGCTGTGCCGAAAGCCTTTGGGGGCCGGGGGACCGTTATAATCGACTGAGAATAAAAGAGAGATAAAAAAGATGATGATGGCTTTATTCTTTATTCGAGACGTATTAGGCAAATACAACAAAACAAACGTGTAGTTCTTTTATGTTAAAATGGAGGCAAATTTATACCTTTGGTGTTCTATTCGGAGAACGTATGAAAAAACAGGGCCCTCGTCATGCCATTCTACCTCTAATTCATAAATTCCAATGTCAAGCTTATTGGTTATAGAACTGTGAACACCAACAGCTCAAACTTATTTACGTTATTCACGATGTGCACTTCAAAAAAATAATACGGCCCCGTCATTTAAAGCAGTAGTACCAGAATTTAAACAATGGAAACCTTCAAAACCACCTTGGACGCTGCCACTTCTCAACGTTATCCGTGAAATAGACGGCATAGAGAAGAAAGCAGCCATGGCACCTCTAGTAGCGGCACAGTTGGTACTTCGTCAGCTTCATGTAATGCATAATGAAAAAACGAAGATATATACAGATGGATCATGCACAGAAGAAGCGTCAGCCTGCGCGGTCTTTATACCCGAAATTCAGGAAAAGAAGATGTACAAATTATCGCACAAATCTTCATCGACGACAGCAGAATTGGTGGCTATCTTTGAAGCAGTTAAGCTTATCTGCGAGAATCCAGATCCACGAAAATGGGTGATATGCACTGATAGCAAACCTGCTCTTCAGCTAATCAGAAATGTGAGATCACCTTACAGAAATGGTGAAATACCACAATGTATCGCAGAAACTGTGGAATATGCCTCATCGCAGGGTCACAACATCGTATTTCAATGGATACCCAGCCACATTGGAATAAAGGGAAATGAAGATGCTGATAGTCTCGCGAAGAAAAGCATTGAAGGAAGGACGGGATTGCACAATCCCTATATCTGGGACGGATATTCGACATTTTATATCGCAAGGGGCTAACCATTGTTCGATGGAGAAGTGGTTTGAGAGCCCTAAATCAAAGGAAACGGTACTTTATGAAGTTGATCCACACAGAAAATTTTCCATAGCGACAGACCTTCCACGACACCTAGAGACATTGATCCACCGACTTAGATTGGAAGTAGCATACACAAACAGCTTCCTGCACAAGATACATCGATCCAACTCACCGGAATGCCATTGTGGTCATGCAGAAGAAAATGTTCGCCATATTCTTTTGGAGTGCATTAAATACGTGAAAGAAAGAGAAAAATTAAAGA
Source organism: Rhipicephalus annulatus (assembly GCA_013436015.1). Taxonomy (NCBI): domain Eukaryota; kingdom Metazoa; phylum Arthropoda; class Arachnida; order Ixodida; family Ixodidae; genus Rhipicephalus; species Rhipicephalus annulatus. Next base: position 51,996 of record WOVY01006801.1, on the reverse strand, counting down.
ACAAATTAGCAAGTTTGGACAGACGGCCCCTCACAATAAAGAAACTACTTGGACCATGGCCTGAGATGCATCTTCAGAAAAAGGCAATAATCTTCCTGACAGACTTTTTAGTGGAGACCGGACTGGACAAGCGCCTATGACTGACAGCCAGAAATGAGTATTATGTAAAGTGTGGTCATGTATATACTGACATTAGAGTAGTAAGGTGTGCGTGAAAGTAGTTTATGACTGTGTGAACTGCGTGAAGAAAACTGTGTATTGACATGTTATTTGAACTGGTTTCAGTGTGCTATTATGTGTTTTTTTTTTCTTTTCCGTATTGTTAATTTTTGGGTACCGTTCTGTATTATCATTTTATTTTTCACTGCAGAACTCTGTGATATGGAGTAGCCGAGGCAATAGGCTCCTCAACCTCTCCACAGCAAAACAGTTAAAACAACAACAACAACAAATACGGCCCCGTATACAATCGCCTAAGGCGACCAGGAGTGGAAATCCATCTTTTTCTTTTTCTTCTAAGCCGATTGTACTGACCTTATCGATGATATATTGAAAGCATTCTATATCTGTCACTATAAATATTAAAAGAAGATAGAACGAAATAAAACGAGCAAGAGTTCTAATACCTAAATGATGTCTCTAAGGAATACCTAAAGGATAAAGAAAGCGCGTTTACCCAACCATTTTTGACGTATCGGCATCTACGTATAAAGGAAAGCGGACTTAATGCTACGCATGGCGTAGTAAACCTACATTTACGCAGTCTGAAGAGAACGCAGGTTCTGCGCACTAATTCGGCCGTGGAAACAGCTCCACAAAAGTTCGTGGACGACGTCGCGACCGTCATGTACCGATAAACACAGGCTTCGCTGTTTGTGTTTTTACGCGGAGCCACGACAATCGTGTGCATTTGTCAACGCGTTATTTGCATTTAGGCTAATGCGCACACACTGCAGCTTATACGCGATAGTGTGCGTATATATTCGTTTCTGTATAGTCGTTTCTGTATAGTCGTTGCGTATAGTCGTTTCTGCATGCCAGAAGGCCAGACAGCGAAGGGCGGACCTAATCGATCACTCGATGTCGCAACCAACGCCCGCCGAGACATCAGTGTGTACACCCACGTCGAACAACATTGAGCGCAATTTTTATGCTGTTGCAATCGAAAGGTTCAGTGCACCGCATATTCACGCGCATAATAGAACTGTCTTGATGCGCGACTCCGCAGGCTTCTCTGCCATGCAGTGGGCTTGCTGGTTGCACATGGAACAGCAGAAAGGAGAATGAACGAAGTGGCGCGCAACACAGACATGTTGTGTGTGGATCTATTTCGATGTCTCTTCACTTGTGAATACTCCACCCGCATGTTTATTTATTAAATGAGAAGCATCTATTAGCGAACTTCGGCGACTTTGAGCGTATCTATCTATCTATCTATCTATCTATCTATCTATCTATCTATCTTGCCGTTTACGTTTGGGTGCTCTCGTGGTCACCTCCTTAACTTGGCATGAACCAAAATTAGCATAGGAGGGTAATATGGTTTGATGAATATAACGCGGTGTTCAAGACATCAATGATGTCCCAATCCCATCGCGTACGTCGTCAAACGCTTCCCGCCAGACAGTGGCCCCTACCCACGGGCGGGTATGTGGCACAGGTGATTGACACTTAGTATCAACCCAGGAACGAAGTGAACACTCATGCGAAAACGCAACTCGCGAGCGTTAAGAAATACACGACATCGGTTGCGTCGACGTGACGGATGGAAAGAATGATTGTCAGGGTACCAGCTGGAATCGAACCCAAGCATTCCGCGTGGCAAAGAAGCATTTTACCACAGAGCTACGCCAGGTCTCGGAACTACTTTTCAAATAGACGCTAATCTTCGTGAAACGTCAATAGTGCTTGCAGTGCTGCCTACCCAACTTTACAGACATCACATATAAGTACCCCTTTGATACAGCCGTGACGTCGGATTAACGTCAATTGTGGTTAGTTGCCATGCGCTGGAGTTGATTTGTGCAGCAGTGTCCAGGGCCAGCGTCCTCGCGAGCATCAGCGCTTCATATCAGCTTCTGGTGTTGCCAAAACGCATGTTAAAGTTGGCATCGTTGCGCAAGTGCAACTGGTTATAGAAACATCTGCAACTCTTCAATATATATCTGTGCGTAAAACATTTGTACATACATTTAACGTCATTTTATGACGTGTCGCTCAATAAAAAATTGCAACATGGTTACCTTCCCTCCACTTGCTTCGCATGAAGTCGATTTCCAGGTACGTGGGATCTGTCAAATTTTTATTTATTTATTTATTCGTTTAAAAACACCTTACAGACCTCCGCTGAGGCTTTGTGTAAGGAGAAGGGGCAGCACAAAAGTGAATTTAAGTGTCGTTCTCAAATTACAATATGCTCGAACAACCTTCGTTTGCGAAATGGCATAAAGATCAGTGCAATACAAAGTAGTTGCGTGAAAAAAAAATCGCAACACTAGCAAAGATAAATATATAATAGGGAAATTATCCCACGAGGGATTATCTTAAATGCAATACAGTCAAGCAAATTCAGATTCTGTGCAATGTACTGATTCGCACACGAAAAAAAAGGAAAAGAAGATGAAAAGGAAAAGAAGCGACGCCACGGTGTTATAAAATGATGGTTTACCAAAAAAGGAGAAAAATATTACAATAACTTAGAGAGAGTACTGCTATATAATGGCAAATATATTTACATGTTGTTGATCATGCCCCACCGCGCGGTGGTCTAGTGGCTAAGGTACTCGGCTGCTGACCCGCAGGTCGCGGGATCGAATTCCGGCTGCGGTGGCTGCATTTTTGATAGAGGCGGAAATGCTGCCGGCCCGTGTGCTCAGATGTTGGTGCACGTTAAAGAACCCCAGGTGGTCGGAATTTCCCGAGCCCTCCTCTACGGCGTCTCTCATATGCATATGGTGGTTTTGGGACGTTAAACCCTGATTATCAATCAATCATGTTGTTGACCAGATAACTGGTCAATGCGTTACGGAATGCAATAGTGTTTCCCAGACGTGCGATGCTATCTGGTAGGGAATTCCAACAACGGACAGCGTGTGGTAGTGCGAGTGGTAATGCAATTGCTGCGAGCGCCTTCTGAGTTGATGGTATCCCCAGGCGTGCACGGGATACGGTCCATCTGTCTCTTTCCCTCTGTCTCTCGTTTCGCCCCTTTATCTCTTTCCACAGTGAAGGGTAGCAAATTGTACGTGCGTCAAGTTAACCTCTCTTCTCACTCGCTCACTATATTACTTGTCAATAGAACATATGCTATCTTAGTGGGAAACTTCGAAGCAGTTTCCTCAACTTCGTGTTCTTTTCAGGCCCATCGAACGGGTAATCTAACCCGCGTGTTCGGGCTTGCCATCCATGGCTAGTTAAAGCTTTCCCTACCGACGAAAGCGAATACAAGATTAAAAAATAGAGATTTCTTTATTTGCCCATTTTCACTGTCAGTACTATGAAACAATTAAAAAAACACGTAAGTGCACCTTATTTTCAACATTATTCCCAAATGTTTTTTTTTATGCAGACGATTAGCTTCACTGCACTGCACCACGGAAAGTTCGCCGACTTCCACTCTATTCGGTGAAGAAAATGATTTTGAAATCTAAAAAAAAATTGTGCATAAAAACAGGGGAGCCCAGGAAGAAAAAAAAACCCCTTGGGCGCAGAAGTGAGGGTTTCTTTACATACCGGCGTTCACTGTCCATAAGTTGAGACGGGGTCGCCTTCCCAGTCCAGTGATTCTGCAAAATAACTGAATCCGCGTAGTCCCTGCCACACTCGCAGGAGAGCTGAAATTTTCCATTCCACAAAACTTTGGGAAGCAAGAGGGTTTTTCTTTTTTTTGGGGGGACAGAACTATATTTTAAGCACACGTGAACTTCTTGCGTGCTTGCGGAGGAGGACACCGTTTTCTAATTCCGGCTACCGAAATTCAGTAATTTTTCGACCAAAATGCATCCTTTCCGAACTCTTACTTCATCATTCATTCCAGCCAAAGAGAATGCAGCTCGTTCCAGCCAAAGAGAATACAGCAAAGTGAATCAGGCTTGCTTAACTGCGGCGCCCCAAAAAGCTCCTTTCAATGTGGACGAGGTATACGAGAGGCGCACGCCATGTGAACGAGCTTATCTTCGCTAGGAAAAGGGTTCATTAGGAAGCAACGACGCACACTTTCCGCTCTCTGCTAGCAACTGTCCGCTGGATACAAAGTCTCCATAACGCTCTTTTTTCCTTAACGTCGCAACGCTTTTCATAAATCGCAGCCATTGTTTTATCGCGAGCTTCACGCTTTTGCAGTTTCATAAATTACACAAGCCATTTACTCAGTCTTTTCATATTACATTGTGCTTTGTTGCACGCGAACCATACTTATTTATTATCATTTTCCTTTTCTTTCTTGCGTTAATGTAGGTCAGTAGCCTGTCGGTACGACCTTCTTGTGTTTGCATTTGCCCTCGTTTTGTGCGCACTGCACGCAGTAAGCTTATTGTTTGTGTTTGTGTGTCCACACAAACGTTTACAGCTGTTCCCGGGCTTGTGAAATCAATGAATATTATTATTCGTATAGTAGTATAGTAGTAGTAGTAGTAGTAGTAGTAGCAGTAGTAGTTGTTGTTGCTGCTGCTTCTGCCGTGAATGAACAGACGTTTTGTTTTCATTTCGTGGCACCCTGAATATCAATTCATATTTAATTTTGAGCAGAAATACAATGATAATTAAGTGTGCAAACAAGCCGAATTTCCGTTCGCCGCGCACGATGTCGATGCAGGTCATGTCGTTCCAAATGCAAAGCTACCGAGGATGTTATTTAAACCAGGTAGGAGAGACAATGCTATGTGTAAGCTTCCGTGGCTTGCGATTTTGTCGACTGTGCAGGGAATGCTTTCTTGCTCGTCGTGAGCCGGACATCGGCAAGACCACATACGTGGCATATTATATATGTTATGTTATTCTTAGTGCGTTGTGTTCTGTGCTTGTTAATTGTATCTTCGATGTATTAGATTATTTCTCCTGTTACTAGCTATTCTTTAGATTCGGCTGATGAGCACGCCGTTGTGCCAGGCGTTTCATAAATGTACACTTGTTTGTTGCCCGACGGCGTGACTGTGTAAGTTTGTTCCATAAGCGTAGCTCATCACAAGGCACTACAAACAGAACAGCAAGAATCCTCTATTCATGTTTAATTTCATTCTGAGGAGGGCGCTTGCAGTGCGTACTCTACTGGGAGGAGCAACACGTCAATCAAGGTAAATAAAGACCACGAATCAAGAATGAGTGTGTGTGTGTTGTTACAAAGCAGTAACGAAGTCCTTGGGCCGGATGCCCCCAAGCGTGCCTTCCCGTCATCTCGGACATTGTGTGGGGGCGGGTTGTCACCTGCACCGGCTCTGTTTGTCTCGCCTGTGCGCTTGCCTGCGGGGCAGTGGCTACGGGCGGGCCCCTCTGGAATGTGCGGAAGGCCGGTTGTGTGCTACAGTAGGGGACTGCCGTGAATTTCTCCTGCGTGGTCGCTTCCGAGTCCCGCGCGTGTGCCACGTGCATCTGCCACGTGTGTGAAGGGACACTTGTGTTGTGCTCTCCATGAGTGGTTGGTTCCCCCGAAGAGACATTCCGCCTATATATTCGGAACTGCTCGGTGAGGCAAGGGGAGCAGCCCGCCAGAAGAAAACAGCAGAGTGTCGCGAGAAGAGTCGTCGTTCGGACGTTACTGTCCAACATGTTGCAAATAAACGTCTTGTTAAGTTTTCCTCTACGCCTGTCCCTCTGCCTCAGCTCTCTAGACTTCTGAACGTCCCCGTGGCCTGCGGAATGACGACCACCACCCAGCTCCATGGCATTCGACTCTGGTCTCGCGTGCGTGTTGTGTGAAATCGGACTCGCTTGCTGGATTTCGGGCCGATCGGTCGTGCGCTCGCGCGCTCCGCGCGCTTGCGATCTCCCGCGTCAGCGTGGCTCTGGCCGACTGGACTCGCCCTACGTCATCTCCTGCCGCCGACGACCTTCCACCTCCGACGGCAGTGCAGCTCTGACTTACTGGACTTGTTCTACGCCATCCACCGACGCCGAAAGGAGCTCTCGCAGGTGCGCCCCGTCCTCGGACTCCAGTGACCGTGCTCCATCTTTCCTATCTCTTCTATCCCCTCGGTTTGTCCTCGCTCGCTGTGGCTTACGACGATCTGTGCGTCCCCCCCTTCCTTTGCTCGCTCTCTCCTTTCTCTTTCCTCTCTTCGCTCAAGTCTATTATCCCCCATTCCCCTTCCCATGTGAACCACTGCTGAGGTGTCGCACTTAGCTGCAGACAGTTGCGGGGTTCACTTTTCTTTTCTTTTCCAATTTAAGAACCACTTCCCCCCCACCCAGCTCCATGCTACCTACTGGGTCCGCTGCGGCCACCGACGCGGCTCGTAACAGTGTGCTTTTTGTCTTGACAACCACGGCCCCTACAGAAAACAATTGAATGTGTCTGCACATTTCTCATAAATTATATCTCACCTCTGTGCTGTGTGTTATACACTGCTTCGCTAGTCATCCACCTACACGAAGCGGAATGGTTTAGAAATATTTCTCATTTTCGGTTCTTGTTGAAATATTTAATAAAGTAATAATACAGGAAGAAAATAAAGATAGTGCATCTGCAGCCAGTGGCACGAGCGAGTGCACCGAGAAAGACGAAAGATGAGTCGAGTTGATAACATTTTTAAGAAATCGGAAGTGTGCAATCAATCAAACAACAACAAAACACGATTTCCCGTTAAAAGGAACCATGGGTCGATGCAGCGGGTGCGTACGCTTACACTGGCGGTGACTTGTGCATTTTACTTGCAGTGACTTGCATTTTACTTGTGCATTTTTGTCACATTTCCTGACAGGAGGTCCCCCTTCAGCCAAGTGCTCTGGGACCTCCTTCTGTATGTTCATGTAAGCATGTATGTTTTGTACGAAAGTAAAAATAAATAAACTGAAATAAATAAACTGAAACTGACGTTGACGCTGGCTCTAATCGTGGCGTTGCGCTAGAAAGAAACCTGGGGAGGCGCACAGCAAGCATTGATTGACCGGTGTTTCTTACTGTAACGTGCAAATCGCTGCTAATTGGCAATGCGAACCACTTAGAAGACTCTGATTAGACACAGAAACGCGCAGTCCACTTTTAGTTAAGACACACACTGCGAACTTGTATTGTTCAAAAACGCACAAAAGAAATCTCCCACCGGCACTACCTTGTATGTCAAGATCCAGAGCCTATATGAGCGGCGTGGCCAGTGAATGGTTGTGCAGCGCGAGCAGTCGGCCCATCATGCTGTACTGATACAGTGCAGAAAGAGGTAACAAGCAGTATAGTGATGTTTTCAATAGGAAAACTCGCTAGCAGACGCTGCCTGCGTAGGCGTTGCGAGGCGAGAGATGGGGGGAGGGGCGTACGAGAGGAGCGGGGCATATGCGCAATGAGTGGAAAAACGCTGTGGTACCTGTGAAAGATAGAGTGGGGCGCAGCACATAACAGGGACTTCAGAAGAGAACAACACAAGCGCACATTCGCAGCTGGGAGTTTATTGAAGATGCAACACACATATAACACACACAAATTGTCACACGGCAAAAGCTTTCTCATCTAGAAAACCGAAAAACCTGACAAAAAGAATCGCCGTTCCACAAAAAACTGTCAAGAAGGATGCGCCTAAGCGGAAAGAAATTCGGAAAAATAAAAATAAGAAATCGCAGGCGGATGAAGAGAACCAAAATATTAGTGCAGCACTCTAACGAAATATAAGTAATCCTTCTCTGAAATGGTTCTAGACGGGTGATGACACAGTTTCCCACATCTATCAATGCGAAAAGCTTCGATTAATTCGTGGGTGGTGTTATCTCTCTACCCTGGTAGGACGTCACGTCAAGAAAAAAAAAGGTGAGCAGCCGCACAGGGTGCAATGCTGCGCCATGTGGGCAACTTGGCACAGAAAGGGGAGCGTAGGAGAGGAGGGAGAGGGGCGCGCTTGGGCAATGGGCGTCAATGGGAGGTATGTCTAGAGGCATGGTGTACCTAAAGGAGAATGAGGGGGAGCGAGCGCTGGGGGCGAGAGAGGAGGAGCGTAGGAGAGAAAAGAGGGGACGCGCAATGCTCAGTGAGGGAGGCCACGCCACACACAAGGTTGAGCTCGACCATAAGAAGCTTCGCCTCTAAGAGCAGGATTCATTAATAGAACTACTGCGACTCTCATTTCGAATGATCAAGGTTGAGTTGTATTTTGCCAAGTGTGAGGCCGAATAGACTGGGCAGCGTAGCATCCGGGTTAGTCCAAGTCCGAGCGAGCCCTGTACAAAAGAGAGAGGAATGAGAAAGAGATACGTGGTTAGTGAGTGAGGCGTGCTTAGTTCCGCCTATACTGTCGACCAGTGGTAGCGGGCGCATAAATATACTGATCAATAAGTTAGCATGTTCGCACATGTGACAAGCCTGAGACATGTACCTAAAATACACCACTCTTTTAACTGCCACATCATTTCAAGGGTGTACACGCGTGCACCGACATGGCACAGTACACGCACCTCTATCACATTAGGTATGCTATGTTATAATCATATTGGACCTTTTGCAAGCCTAGTTAGCACAAAAGGTGCTGCTAAAGAGTTGTGATATATAGAAGAAATTACGAGCATACTTAGGGTCACACCACTCCTCCGAAAATTTTCAATTTTACATGTGCATATCTACACACTTGAGCATAACTGGCACCGAAAGAAACTCACGTCTTCATTGTTTATTGTCATCAAAACTGAAGAACTGTGAATAGCACGAAACAGTTTTTTATTATTTTTATTTATTATGGCAGGCTCAATTGCTGCCGACAGCATCTCAACCACAGGTCGGCGAACTCCGCTCACGAGTCGTCTCACCGGATTCAGATAAAGCGGCGAGTTTGAGTCTGAGCGAGTCGGAGCAACGCCTTCCCACTTCTTTCAATGTCAGTGCAAACGCGCATTCCTCAACAGGAGCCGTCGGTCCGCCTTAGTTCACGCAGTGGTCGTGATGCGACGCCACATATAGGGTTAGAGCGCCTGCGTCACATGCGTGTCCGGGCGCTTTTCAATAGACATGCGATAGTCGTGTTTCCCTCTTCAACATTACACGTCTGTCAGATTATGTTGTAGGCCCGTGTGCTCAGATTTGGGTGCACGTTAAAGAACCCCAGGTGGTCGAAATTTCCGGAGCCCTCCACTACGGCGGTTTTGGGACGTTAAACCCCACATATCAATCAATCAATCCTATGTCAGATTTGTTCCCTCGTGCTCCTTCTTTGTGGCTTGCAAAATAATGCCACTGCCTCACAGCGGTCTTTAAGTCAGCACATGCAGCAGGGTCGCGGTGACGCTTCCCCATTGGTTGCCCGCATAGCGCCACGAACATGAAAGCCATCTCAAAGCACCTTATCGCTTACAGAGCCAGCGTGACGGCCAACATTATCAACACTACAACTGCAAGACGCCGCCCCATGAAGTGTACCCAACTCTTATTCAATAATTACTTCATCTAATCTCCGTCGTGAGGGGCCACATAGGGTTCTCTCCCTTATCACCTCAAAATACACACGAGGGCTAGGGGATGAGGGAGAGCAGGAAAGGGCTACAGGAGAGGGTGCTGTTTGAGATCGGCCTCCCGGTATTGGCGCCGCTTAGACGCGTTGGATGGTTTCGGCTAGATCTACCCCAATTTGTTCCGGCTTTGCAGCGTTCCCTGAGGCGTCCAGAATCGGCGACAACACTGCACGTCGGCTCGCCTCGTCAAAAATCCTTTCCACACGTCCGACCGACGGGTTGCCTAGAAAGGGCTATTTGCAGGCTGAGTTGTGTGGTAGCGTATGCGCTGCTTGGTTCGTAAAAGTACACCGGATTTTCAGCTGAGCACGTGGGATCAGTCTTCAAAGACATTTCCCACGTTCCACGGTGCCTTCTCATCTTCATTTTTCCGCACACCGCAGCCTTCCTAGCACCGATGCCTCATCGATGAGTCAACTCTGCGCGTAGGACTCCTCGTCACTGTGCAGTGTCACGCTGTATAATCGCTTTGTGTTTGGTTTGGTGCCGCGCTTCTCCCTCGCCCTAAGACGAAGTGATCGTGCATTTTCCTTCTTTTTTAGGTTGAAAAGGAGGCGGTCACGGTTTGACTTTCCCTCTTCGGGGGCGAAGTTGAAGACGTGGAGTGTCCTGGACTCAATCGTTTTCTCCTGTAGGGAATCATGGGAAGGCACAGGCTTTAAAACGCGAGCGCGTGACGCTCCAAGGATGCTTCTTTCATTCATATAGTATCACGCTACCTTCAACATGTAAAATTCTGTAAATAAACGTTCCTGTTACCAGCTCCGGCTCCTCTACCCGTCTTCGCCCCGAGACTTGAATGGCTCCGGCCCCGGCAGATTCCCCCAGTCTCAACTGCGGTGAACGGCTGGATTGGGCGCATCTAGCTGGCATTGAAAGAATAGTGGAGACACTTGTCCGAGTGAGTAATCTTTTGGCGACTACGCCTGAGAAAGTCAGTATAAGTCAGAGTGAGCCCGAAGAAGTAAATGTATTTTATGAATTAGATCCACACTTTCTTTTTTGCTACCTATGATCTCGACAGTATAAAAGCGCATTTCAGTGACATAAATAGAACGTTTTTTTTTCACTAAACAATGAATGAATTTTTCATAGCATAGGTGGAAAATACGAGGAGAAAAAAAAGTAACGGAAAAAGCATGAAGAAAAAGGGGCCTAACCATTTCACAGGTTACGATGTTTGCGCAAGGTAGGCACACCGTCTATTCCGAGGACAGAAAAACTCGACGGCCGTTGTGGCGTATCCTAAAAGAGCCATTGTTCGCGGCTGTCGATGACTTTCTCGGCCAGCTGTCACTTGCTCTGCGCTGTCAAGTCGCTGCCGCCACCCGCCCCGTCACCGCACAGCCGTTCATCGCGACGCGTCAGCGACCGCGCTGTTCCACCCAGAGGTCTCCATCGACACGCGAGAGAACATATGCGCAGTAGTTGTATACAGCATGTTGCAGTTAACTTTCCACGCGACGTGTGTATCTAAGACGGGGCTCCCCCCGAAACGTCGGTTTAAATACACAGTTGTTATGTGAAAACGCATCTACGTTCATACTTGTATATAAAGGCTTATCTGCTCAATAATACTTTCAGTTTACGTAAGGTCATAACATGACAGTTTATTTTGCCGATGTGTCGACGGGAGCTACAAACAATATTATGCGGTATGCAACAAGCAATACGTGGGCCACACAGACACGTACGCTGTTTAGAATTATATTCAACAACCATCGGGCACATGTATGTACGTTCCCTGCCAGGACTACAACTTTCAAAACACAGCACACTGTAGCACCGGTATTCCTGTCCCGAAATTTGTTGGGCGGGCGAGCCAAGCGCTCCATCTACCCGACGTGCCTGGTCACGGAGTAATTTTTGCAGACACGGCCTCATAATGTGTGAATCCCACGGGACGGCTTTGTGCTCTCCCATAGTATAGTACCAAGGACTCCAAATCGGTAACAACTTTTTCGAAATACACATTGAAAGATCACGGCTTCCATGATATAAGGGCTACACTATTTCAAAACAATTTTAGAACAATGAAAGAGCGAAAACAACGAGAATCTTAGTTCATCCGGAAATTCAACACGATTTTCAACACGATAGTTTATTTAGTGTACATTGTAGCCATTTTCTACCTGATAACACGACTTGCCACACTTTGTTGTGTTAGTTATTATGACTGTGTATGACTTCTTGTACAATGTACTTTTCCCCTGTGTATCAGCCTACTCACCATAGTGGCCTGTGAATTGCTGACAGTTTTTGACAAATAAATAAACAAACAAATAAATAAACAAATAAAATGAACGGAATATATGAACCCCCAGGCACCCTGTCAGCGCTACAACCACGAAAAGACGCAAACGCCCCTCTTTAATCAGTCCTCGACCCCTGGCTGCCCACTGCGACAATAATGTTATCCCGTGACACAGCTGTAAGTGTACGCTTGTAACATTATAAAATTTATGCTATAGGCCCGTGTTCTCAGATTTCGGTGCACGGTAAAGAACTCCAGGTGGTCGAAATTTCCGGAGCCTTCCACTACGCCATCTCTCACAATCATATGGTGGTTTTGGGACGTTAAACCCCACATATCAATCAATCAAGCATTATAGAATCGGTTTGGCGCTTTGAGCACACCCGGCACGCACAGATAATTGGTTTCGGACGTCGTACAGTCGGCTTTTATTCCTTTACGCATCTTTTGTCTTGCTTCCCTGAAAAGAGCCAATGCATGTAATGATTATTGATCCAATTGATTGACGATTTGACACACACACTCACATTCACACACACACACACAATAAAAATAAATAAAATAATGAGAAATACAATAAACACAATAAAATAAAGATATAAAACTAAAACAATAATTAAAAAATGAAGGAGTTGCCAAATTTTGGACACGGATAGCCCTTTTTCCCTTGTTCTATAGTGAAAAATATAGAATATTTTTTTTAATCAAGACGCCGGCAGGCCTCGACTTGTATGAGCATTCAGTGGAAGTAGCATTTTGCGAGCAATGTGCCACCAGATAGTAAGAACAAAATGTACAAGAGATTCTGTGAGCCACGTCAGACATCCGAAAGAACCGTCACTTGCTTTTGTTCTAGTAACACGTATACAAAAGGTTCAGCGGTGGAAGCTGTATTTGCGCTACATACAGCGTGTCTTATGGGGAATGTATGAAGTTTCAGCCCTGTAGCACTAGTTAGTTTAGCAACGATCACGTACTAGTTTGGTGTAACACCATTCTATATCACATGAACGCAAACTGCCCGCAGGAGTGGGGCGAACATATACCAAGCATCCAAACGAATCTCGGCGAAGGAGTCGAGAGGGGAAGAAATGACTTCGCGTCACTGCAGCACCTCGGGTCGTGGGCTTGCCATCCCAGGGATCCGTCACAACCCACCGGAGTAGTAGGATGCGCTCACGATGCCAGGACTGGAAGGAGAGAAAAGGAAGAGGAGGTTCTACACGGGGGACTCCTTAATTTGCCACGCCGGCTGACACGTTGGAAAACAGTGTATGCTTGATTGATATATGCAGTTCTAAACACTATGGAACAATTCCTGGCAAGCCATAGATTTTATTTAATTGTGTGTAATATAAAAAGAGGCTGGTGCCACTGCGTGGCTCAGGCTACTTCTGCTCTCTTGCGCAATGGTTGCCATCTCAGAGCAGTGAACAAGCACAAAACATACAAAGACAAATAGAGAGAGACACTAGCACACTTTGTCAGATTTCTTCAACACAACAAAAAGTGTCCCCCCCACAGAACTGAATTCTAGAGGTTTGTAGCGACCACAGTCACAGAGGGACGGCACTCTTGAAATTCGTAGTTCTCGGTCGCGCGTGTCTGCCGCGGTTTACTATGCAGCTCACGATACTCAAATCAGCCAATGGCCATAGGTTTCGGTTTACGGCGCTGTTAATTGGGTATATTTAGTAGCAATGTTGAGGTAGGAGGGAACGATTCCTAGCTGAATTTGAAAATTAACTGCAAATTCCAAGCGGCATTGTGAGCAATGATGTTGGGCTCGCTTGTTCTTAGGAGCCTCGACCACCATTAGGCAGCACCTCGTGACCAAGCTGACAAAGCGTTAAAGGGCCCCTTTAAACTATAATGGGATAGGTTTGACTAAGTAAAGGCGCTCTTCTCGAGTGATTAAGAGAAGGGGAGGAGCGTTACCCCACAGTGCGCTCGCTTATACGATCGAACACGACCTCTTACTCTCACTGTAGCTCTCTGAGACGAACCGCCTTGCCAGCGTCAGCCCACTTTGATAACCGACCATTTTCAAAGAAACCTATAGTTGAAGTAACGGAGCGTGCAATTCTGCCATCAGAAATAGAAGAGGTTACTGAAGCTTCTACTATCAATGCCGCGTTAGCCGACAATGGTATTCCCGGTCGTTTAATGTGCAATCATGTATTGTTTTTCTTCTTTTTTTACAGCTCTTCCCAAGCTCAGTGGCACCATCGGCGAGTGTCTGGCGTTTTAGCTTCGTCTGTAGATGAGTTTTTCAATCGTCCTGTAACATCAGAGCTCTGTGACGAAACAGTCGAGAGCACTGACTGGCAAGCAAAAACGAAGAAGCAAAAAAGTTTGCCAATGATACTGGCTTTTGCTAGGGCACATACTTTTTCACACGTTTCAAAATACAAGGCAACGTTTGGCTCCTGTTTCAGCTCTTTCAATAGGGGGGACATTGTTCTACATATTGTACTAATAGAGGCCCCTTGAATACTATAGTCCTGTCATAAAAGCTGAAAGTGACTTGGAAGCAATAGCGAGAAATATAATATGAAGAATACTTAAATGAGGCATACCAATTCTGCGAACAATTACAATAACTTACGAACGCGAACATTAGCATGTTTTATTTTCCAAGTTAATTTCTACTAAGTTGCGATCTACAACGTTAGCTCCGGCTTTTGTAATGTCTCTAAACCTTTCGACAGGCTGCGGATGTGTTACCGCGTTACGCGTTGTTGAAAAGTAACAAGATATAGTTACGGGAGGATTGTATTTCTAGCTTACAGAAAACTAACGCACGTGTTGAGGTTCATGCTGACACCGTTCCTAATGGCTTTAAGAAGCGTTTCGCGTTGCCCTAATGAGACTTGTATCGAAAATACAACAACAACAACAAAATCTACAACCACGCTGCAAGCGCTAAAAGAAATAGAAAAAAAAAGAACTTGTTCAAGCTTTCGCAATCTCGTTTCGGGGAACCTCCTTTTCTTTTTTCGTTGCTCGCTTACGCCACATCGACTTTGCGACGCGATTAGAATTTATAATGCACGCAGCAAACGAAATGAATATCAGATATTGCAGCCATGTTGGGCAAGCGTAACTTAGAACGAGGTACTTTTCGTTACACGAGAAGTAATCAGCTACAGGCTGTGTGGAAATTAGATTTTCTCGAGAACGGTTGAGGTGGCGCGTCCTGTAGAGAACTGAGAGTTGAAAAACTCGAGCAGACAAATGAGTGAAAGGCGGTAAGCCACGCTCAATTTGGCACGCACGCCTTTGCAAAAAAAAAAAATAAAGAAAATATGTATTACTACAAAAATTCAATACCCTATATGAACATTCCTGTAACATTAAATGGGAAATTTCGAACCAGACTTGGCGATGGCGCATTTCCAAGTCATACGTTGAATAGTCAAACATCGCCGGTAACGTTTAATAGGAAATTTGACTTGACAATGACACACGCTTTATACCCCGGTGGTCTGAACACGCGGATCGTCTGTTGATAGAAACGGCCGCCCAGCCTGAAGATCAAGCATCACACTAACTTTGTGTGTTCACAACTGCGCAAGCGGCGATAACAGCGTGCTATAGCCGAGAAGCGCAGAATCTTGAGTGCTGACATTGCTTACTTGCTCTAGAACTAAGCGGCGAGGAGGATGCATCGCGTGCGCGAATGGTAGCGAAGGAGAGGAGAAGACCACCCCCTCGTCTTTCAACGCGGCGAGGGGCACTTTGTTAGGTAACAGCAAAAAAAGTGTGCGAAGCGCGCCTGACCCCTATCTCGCCCCGACCTTGATGCTGTTGTATACTCCTCGGTCGACATACACGTGATAACTTTCGAATCGTGCTATACACTGCACGATCGCTATTTTTATCTCGGGTCACAAGCGGTAAACTTTGGCCATCACTTTCGAAGGTATTTCCCACTACGCTTGACATGGCGTCTGCTACGCTTAAGGTTATGTTCACGTAGCGATATACGTGAACATAACCTTAAGGATTGCTAACACCAATAGTGAAGGCAGACTGACGCCCGCACGACTGCTATGCTAACAGACACTGCAACTTTGTATGTATTTGCTTCTTATTCATTACTTTTCTTGCCATCATTTACTGTTTCATATAAAAGGCGTTTCATACTTGCTCATCTTTCACTGTGTGACAGATCCTGGTCATTACTCATTTAAAATCGGGAGAGTTATGACAAGCACCCAAGCTGTCGCTATGTGAATTATTTAACTAATGTATTTATTGAAATTGATGAGCGTTGCAAGCTCGTTCACGTAGCATATTGCGGGATTAAACTGTATACCACACCTAATACAGGAAAATACAATACACCGAAGGCATGAGATTGATGAGTACACTAATTAAATAATTAAACAAGTGCGGTGGGTCACGTGCAGAGCGAAAACAATGAGCCCATAATAAGCGCCAAATATAGGACAACACTTATATGAAGGTACACTTGACATGTCCCGTCATACGCCCTAATAAAACCATATCAGCACAAAGGTCACCCAAGCCCGCATCAATAACAAAGCCACCCATCACACGAGCGCACGGAACCGTATGTCGCTCCGGCAAACAGTCCCTCATAACACCTGCGATACTCGAGGAAAAACACTGCACAGATGACACGCGCGATTCCTTTCGTGCTGGACATAAATAATCCAGCGTTTTCAAAAAGCGAAGGGGTTATAATTCAAGCTTGCCCACGGCGAGCATCTCTTTCCTTCTTTCTTTCTTACTTTCTTTCTTTCTTTTCGAAAGCTGCTTCGTTGAAACGGATATAAGCGTACCCTATGTTTCATTGGGCGTTTCAAAGACGCACAGAGCCTGCAGCGCAACGCTCGCCGACGTGACTTGAGACAGCTCGCATGCGGTATACGGTAAACGACACTGTAGCACGTGAGCTGCCTGCAGCCGAGCGCGTGTTATGTAGCAGTGCGTAGATGAGTAATAGCGCTGTTTCGAGAACGGAGCTGCACTTTCATCGCAAGGAGTCAAGGACAGACAAGAGAAAAAACAAAGGCGTTTGACTCCCACCAAGGTGAGAGCAGCGACGAGTCAGAAAAGTCGAATAGATAAACCTCATCTTCATTCACCGGCCATTCGCATGCACTGTTTCTCTGGAGAGACATTCATTAATTTTTAAATCTCATTTACAAGTTCGTCGATAACCTGGCACTCTGGATGTAGGCCTACTATTATCGCGTTCATTAGCGCCCTTTTCTGGCCTTTGAGAGATAAGAATTATTGGAAACAAGAGCTGCAGCAGCAACAAGAAAAACCTTAAGCTCCGGAAAAGTTCGTGGTCGTGAGCATTAGGGGCGAAATGCATTAGAAGAGTTACAAAAAGCAAAAAAAAAAAACACACCAGGCCAGAGCAGCACTGTCACAGCGAAAGCTGGAAGCGGCCTTTCAGAGCCTTTTTTAAACACTCTTTTAGCTTACTATCACGCACATTTGCAGGGTACCCACCACGCCAATAATCATTGTGTAGTACGTAGCAGGTATTCGCTATGTCATCCTTCGTCATTCTTCGGAGAAGGGTGGTACCTGCTGCACACTTGCAAGGAACATTGTGCATTTTTTGTTGTTGTGCTGCGCTTTACGACGATGAAAGATTATGCCAGAAGCTTTAGCCCAACAACCCCCCACCATAGGTATGTACCACAGTTAACACGTGAACAAGATCAAGCTTTTGTAAACGGTTGGAGCATTCGACTACACACTCTTTGCGCAATCCGCATTAGCACCTGATTGCCCATTTGTTCTTCTAAAACGCTTTATTACTGATATTAACGAGATCCCTTTCCCGACATCAAGTTTGCTTAAGGCCAGTTTGCAAAGCACTTCCAAGCACCGGCGTAGCTCATCGGTATAACCCTGAGCTGGCACGAAGGGGACCGGGGTTCGAATCACATTGCGTATTTAATGTTCTTTATTTACTGAGTTTTCTTTCTTAATTCGTGCGACAGTGGTTATGGGCACCGACGCACATCGACGGCGCGCACGTGAACCGTGTTGCGATCCCATACCCGCTTTCGCTGTCAAAGTTCACCTTTCGAACTCATCGCTGTCACAAAGCACGTTCTGCTTGGGGAACCGGCGTCGGAAAGTGCAGTAATGCATGACACGCGCACCAGTGCGTACAAACCGCCATTTGAAGCAAATGACGCAAAGAAGTGCGAAACGAATACATAAAAAACAATAAAAAGAAATTAACGTGAAATTGAAAATAAGCCAAAGAAATCGATCAAAGCCCACCGTGCCGTAGAATGAAGACCATACAAGGGAGTGCGGATCGAGGGGGTTCACGAGCGGTAATCCCGGCAGCTCAATCAATCAGAGAGTTCCCGGTTTTGTTCATCCCGGACGTCTGGGTCGATGAGGCATGTGGCGCTCCGCGGTAGTGCCAGCAATAGTGCCAGCAGTTCATTCGAGTCGAAAAACCTGTCACAAAGAAATAAAGAAGAGAAAAAGACAACAAAAGAAATCGTGCGAAATAAGGAGAGCGGAGTCGAATCAGAAAGCTGGAAACGCCATTATTTGCGGCAGCCGTTTTTTATTTACCGCTTCGCTCTCGTTCAATTCATTCCTCTATCCATCCACTTGTTTGTTTCTGTGATGGTGTGTGAAACCGTTTTCCGGAAGATGTCGAACTCTACCAAGCTGCACGGAGAGTTCTATACACGTAGGAAACGAGAGATGCCGGTTAGGTTGTGCAGAACGAAAGCGCTAAAGGCGGCTGGATTCTCTTTATAAGAACCATTTCGACAAGAGAGTCGACAAGTAGACGATTGCACATTCGGAATGAAAGGTCACAAAGGCGGAACTCGTTTGTTCGTTGTATACGCGCTGCCTATATGGCTCAGTTGTAAGAAGCCCCTTCCGTCCGCTCGCTGATGTAATCCAGATGTAACATTATACTTTTGGCACATTGCCCATCTAGTACGTGGTGCCTCGGTGTAACGATGCGTACAGAAGAGAAGGATACAGAATACACGGTGTCAGGTTTGCTTGGAAACTGATCAGGCGCCTTTACGCTGACGTGGTGAATGTGTTTTACTTATGCATGGTGAGCGTATATATAGGCGTGTCGGCAGCGTTCGTGTTAAGGGAGCACTAAAGAGCAAAAACGGTTTTTTTCACGTGCATATTAGTAAAGTAAAAATTGGAGGATCCTTAACTTCGCCTTTAGAAGTTGAACGCGATACGGATAGCGATACCCTGTCCCAGTGCATTCCGTGTATGAGTAGCATGCTTTTAACCATTTGCGTGGAACGTATTCGAACTTGCCATGCACCGACTACGTGGCTTTGATTGATATGTGGGAATTGACGTCCCAAAACCACCATATGATTATGAGAGATGTCGCAGTGGAGGGCTCCGGAAATTTCGACTACCTGGGGTTCTTTAACGTGCACCCTAATCTGAGCACACGGGTCTGCAGCATTTCGCCTCCATCGAAAATGCAGCCGGGATTTGATCCCGCGACTTGCGGATCAGCACTACGGTAATAGGCACAGTAACGGGTGTGCCTTTCGTAGTGAGTGACTGGCTTTGAACTATGAATTAAATATGATAATCACATGTTCTGAGGCGCGATGACAAGGTACGCTTGTGCCACGGCCTATTACTGAGAAAGTAGGTATTGTGTTGTGAAACATGTATAAGGGACGCGTGTTCTGTACAGCGCGAGTTACTTTCACTGCATTTCTAAGCAGAGGAAGGTATTTCCACTGTATTCACAAGCATTCGCGTGGCCGTGTGATATAACACTCGCTTGCCAAGCAAACGACTTGGGTTCATTCCTCATTTGAACCTGAAGTTATTTTATTTTAGTTTGCACCTTTCTCGATTTCGCAACCACACACAAGATGATGTTTTGTCGCTCACAACCAACGACGCCCACAATGGAATTCTGCGAAACGAGCTCTTTAACGTTATCGCGTTAATAGTAGTACTAGGACACACCCTAATAAGAACCGACTCTGTTGACGCCTGCAAAAAAAAAAAAAAATGCTGTGGTGAATCTTCAAACACCACGCCCGTCTCCTCCGCAAATACACATTTGTGTAATCTTATGTTGGAATTTAATCGCAGGGGAGCACGTTTTAAGAAGCAGGCAATTAACATTATAAGCTCGTTTCATGCCCACACCCTGAGGGCTCCATGCATGTGTATGTTTATTTATTCATTCTTTATAACTTCGTTCTCTTACTTTTGAATAAGTACGTTATGTTGACATATATTTCATTCTGTGGCAAAGTGGGGTTACGTCTTGCACATCCAGATAGCGTTTCGAGGACGTCAACCATCACAGTATACTTGTTTACGCAGCTCAGCTTGCAATAAAACAAACAAACAAACAAACAACACGGAAGAAAATCGTCACTTCCAGTGCATGAGAACAGTCAATAGCAAGAATAGAAACCACACGGCTGCAAACAATCCACGTACAACACAATGCACGGAGCAACGTCTGTAGCAAGCCTGGGGAAAAAACAACAACAACAAAAGCCACAATCCGCGGGGAGAAAACGGAAACAGCCGCGTCTGAAACGGTGCCAAGCGTTGCCACGCATCGTTATCGCGATCTGAGCTTTAGCGCAGTTCACCGGCGGGGTTGTTTGTTGTTGTTTCTAATCGCTGGTTGAAAAAGGCTGTCACCCTTGATATAAAATAAATAAAGAAACGAATGCTCCGCACGCCTGCGACGGGATCAACGCGCAGAGCATTCCAGAAACACCCAGCGGCCGGTATACATCCTTTCCTCGTATTTTGTTTATTTCGTTTTTTAAAACCACATCCGCAGCTTAGCGGTTTGATACGCAAATGAACCATCGGATTGAACGCGGTTTAAGCGCGTCGTTACTTCGGCTCAAGTCTCAGGTGCCAATGAAAACGATTAGCCTGCGAATATACATTCGAGATTTTTTTTTCATTTACTGATTTTGTCTGCAATTTCTTTTTTTTTCTGTAATGAGATGGACATCGAGCATATCTCGAGAAGATGAGAATCCTAAATTTATCTATTTTAGCCATGTCATTAGTCTTTTTTATGACACTGCGTGACATAGAAAAAATGGCCTAACAAAAGGACACATGTTTGCATTAATTTGTCAAAATCCCATCGATTAGCTACGGAGTTCAAGGAGAACGCAATTTGAATATGATTGTTTTTTTACTATATTCCCAATGGGCGCAGAATATATTTTTCTGGAAGGTGAGTAAGCCGTACGCAGTACCGGCAAATAAACAGAATACCAGGGCATTAACAACAACAACAACAACAACAACAACAACAACAACAACAACAACAACAACAACAATAATAATAATAATAATATCTGGACTTTAATGTCGCAGAGCCACCATATGATTATGAGAGACGCCGTAGCAGAGGGCTCCGGACCAATAATATTTTCGCCACACGGACCTACACATTTGTATTCTCCTTCACTCAACGAAACAAATTAATTTCAAATTTCTACGTGTATAAGGTTCCAATAGTAGTTATGAATGAAGTAACTGAAAAAAAACGGTAATTTCATTACTCTAATCTTTTAGAGATTGCTAATACGCTATCTGATCTGAATGCACAAGCAAATAAATATTGTGCTATTAACGTTTTATTTTCATTTTCTGTTTGATTACTAATTAATGCAGTGAATGCTTACAATTGCATGCGAAATTTTTTTGGCCAATTCTTCAGGGCGGGTACTTGCCATTAAATGAATGACAAGGACCATAATCACAATCATCAATAACAGCTTGTCCAACCACTGAATGTTGCTCCTGTCTTGTTCATTACAGTATGGTTGATAGTACTAAGATTATCAAAGTCGTTACAGAATCACATGGGCAATGCTGAGATACAAGTCTTAGTACGGCATTCTTTCTTCAGTACTCTGAAAATTGCGGAAAGAAGTTGCAATATAATAAGAGAGTGAGACTTCAATATAAGAGCACATCCTTCGACATTTGGAATCAACCTTGTCACTGTGTGTCGACAATACTCCCTTCTCGGCCGGTTCACTATAACATGAAAGCATACTGGTTAACAGGTGCTGAGCAAATGCAACGCAAGTTAAACACGCGCCACGGAGGACCACGCGGTGTCGAATATTCAGCAGCGACGGTGCTCGCAATTTGTTTCTGCTGTACCGCTATACATTACGCCGCAGGTGCAGCACCGCCCACGATTTCGTGCGAAGTGATTTCGAAATGCCACACTTGCGAGCATGTGTGCTGTGAGTCAGTACGACGCGAAAACATTGCACTTTTTTAAAGTCTTTTTCGTATTACGCTTGTATGAGAGCTTTGGCTTACCCATACACGATAGGTAGGCAGGAAGGGCGAAAGAAATAAGAAAAAAAAAGAAATGAAAAGAAACAGACGGTAACCGAGATGGCAACAGCTCGCCTACAATGCACTCGAGAAAATCTGAGAGATGAACGGCTACCTGAAATTCGACAAAAGCATTCGGAGAAGGACAGGTGTAATGAATGCATTTCTTGTATGCAAAGCGTCTCTACCGTGCACGCTCTATAAGAAACCACGAACGAACAAAGGAATCCTGAGAATGACATAACACCGGCTTCGTGTGCTGCATGCAACTAATGCAGTGATTCTAGAAAGTACACATAGAGCTATACCAGCAGCCTCGTTTCTGCATCTTCGGCGAGGCATTGTGCCCGTCACGCTGGATGTAGTGCTCTTGTGTGAGCATATGTATAATATGTTAATGATTCGCTTCTCAGAAGCAACAAGACGTCAATGAAAGACCACCGTCTTCCGCGTCGTATTTCGCGGCCGCCGAGGTTTGCGGGAGAAAAAAAAAAGGAAATAAACTTATCCCTATCATGAAATTGGGACAAGCGAAATTGGGCGTGTGCGAGCCTACGGCAACCCTTTCCATCATTTTTTTTTTCTTTTGCATTGACAATGCTTCCAGCATACCGGGAATCGCAGCTTCACCCACGTACGCAGCCGCGCACCACTGCACCTGCTACAAGCCACGACGACGCAATCATGCGTTCATATATAGTCGGCAACGAAACGTGGCAACGTGAAATAACAAGTCACCGCAATAAGAGATCAGATTGACATATCAGAAACGGCCGATCTCCGACAAATCCACAACCGAGAGAGCACCAGTAAGTGGAATATGGCGCGTATAACTACGCACGTGGCCAGTGCACTTTGGAGGGCCACATTTCTGTAAGTTCGAAAGACGCCGTAACGCCACCACTTAAGTCGGATATCTATTCAACCCGGATAAGTGGCATGTCTGGCCATTGATTTATGCACCTCACGGGACGGCTTTACGCTCTCCCATAGTAGAGTACCTAGTACTCTAAATCGGTACATTCACATTTTCTAAACACACAAGGGCTCATCGGTGGACGAAACCGGATGTGAGGCCCAAGAAACGGCTTTAGGCTCTCCCTTAGTAGAGTACCTAGTACTCTAAATCATTACCCACGTTTTTCTAATCACAAGGGCTCCCACAGTACAGCGTCTGCAGGAGTGTGAGGCCTACGGGACGGCTTTATGCTCTCCCATAGTAGAGTACCAAGCATACTCTAAATCGTTAACAACTTTTTCTGATCACACAAGATCTTGACGTTGTGGGAGTTGGCGCTCTCCCCGAGTCGCGTACCTAGTGCTCTAAATCGTCAACCACTTTTTCTAAACAAAGTGGCGCACGATTCCGCTGGAAATGAAGGTGGAAGAGTACGCTTTCGAGGCTGCTTTTCGAATCACGAGCATGTCCCCCTCCACACTGCTATACGCAAATAAGCGAATCTAAAGAGACTATGCAATCGTCCATCACTCTCGAAATTCGGGGCCCGTACCGACAGAACAGATATCTAGAGCGCCTCACGCGCACCTCGCCTTCAGCTGCCCGCCAAAAAAGATGTGGAGAGAAGGGTCACGCAGGTGGAGAAGGCAAGGAGCGACGCGCTGGAATCTTCAAGCTGCGCGGGCGGGCAATGACCGCCTTGCCTGCCCACACTGTCCACGCGTGGTTCCCCAGGCAGCAAGCTGCCCTTGGCGGGCGTGACGAATTCATTACGCGGCGCTTAGCCGCAGGGATGGCACCGTCGCGGTATACACGCCTCGTTCTGTTTCCGGACAGATATTTCACCAGCCGTTTCGCCGAGAATTCCAGAGTAGGATCAACGGATTTAACTCCTTACAATTTTTACAGCGCATCCTGGGTTACCGATTCTCAAGAAAGCCGCGCGTTTCTACGCAACATGACTGCTTCAGAATAACAGAGAGATATGCAAATTTGGTACGTTTTCATGTTGAAAGACTGGGCGCGGAACAGCGTTCGTGGTTTCTTCCCTTTTATCGTATGTCACTGTTTGCTCGCCCACTTAAAAAAAAAAAAAAACATTTTGCACATTGCAGAAAAAAAAAAATCAGCAGAGCCTACGTACCTGGGAATCGACGTTATGTGAAGCATGTGGAGGGAAACTGACCGTGTTGCAATTTTTTTAGTGGGCGACACATCGTGAAATCACGCTAAATATATGCAAAAATGTTACACGCCCAGACATATGTTGAAGAGTTGCAAATGTTTATAATACCGGTTGTTTGCACTTGCGCAACGATGCCAACTGGATCATGCGTATTAGAACCACCAGAAGCTGATATGAAGCACTGATGCTCGCGAAGATGCTGGCCCTTGGCACTGCTACTCAAATCAGTTTCGGCGCATGGCACCTCCCCACAATTGACGTTAAGCCGACGTGATGGCTGATTATTGATATGAAGGGTTTAACGTCCCGAAACCACCCTATGATTATAATTGACGCCGTAGTGCAGGGCTCCGAAAATTTGGACCAGGAGGGGTTCTTTAACGAGCGACGCGACGGCTGTATCAAAGGAGTACATATGTAATGTTTATAAAATTGGGTAGGCAGCACTGCAACCACTAGTAAGGTGTCACGAAGATTAGCGTCTATTTGAAAAGTAACCAGACCTGGCATACCTCTGAAGTAAAATGCTTCGTTGCCACGCAGAGTGCTTGAGTTCGATTTCAGCTGGGACCTTGACATTTATTGTTTGCATTCTTCGTACCGACGGTGCCGATGTCGGGTATTTTTAACGCTCATGCGTAATTTCAAATTGCCCATATGTGTTCTCGTCGTTTTTGGGTCGATACTAAGTGTCAATCACATGTGGCACATACCCGCTTACCAACGGCACATACCCGCTCGTGGGTAAGTGCCACTGTCTGGCGAGAAGTGTTTGACGACGTACGCGACAGGATTGTGATATTATTCATGTCCTAACCAGCGCGTCATATTCGTCAAACCATTTTACCCTCTCGTGCTAATTTTCGTTCACGCCAAGTTCAGGGGATGACCACGAGGAAACCAAACGTAGGCAGCTAGATAGATAGATAGATAGATAGATAGATAGATAGATAGATAGATAGATAGATAGATAGATAGATAGATAGATACGCTCAAAGTAGGCGAAGTTCACTAAGCTCAAGAGCTTCTGCATCTGGTGCGACACCTCAACAGTAGCTTAAAGGGGATGGGGGTAAGGAGGAATTAAAAGGATAGGAGTAACGGGATATATACAGAGAGAGATGCACTGGGACAGCGAGCGACCACAGAAGAGAGATACCATAATGATAGAGAAATCTACTTTAAATAAATAAATAAATAAATAAATAAATAGAGAGTACGCCAGGTACGCCCATGCACGCCGAGCTTTGCTTGGCTAATACCCCTGTCACACGGGCACCCGTGAAGACCGTTTAACTCCCTCGTCTTTACGACAACGAAGATGCGGTCGGTGTCACACGGCCACACTTACGCAAACGAAGGTGAACGGAGCATTTCGCAAAGGACGTTGAACGATCTCCCTTCGCAGCGAAACGAGGTACTCTCGTCCTCAGCAGTCTAGAGGTCAGAGAAAAATTTCGAGCAATAAGTGGCCACAGTGAAAGAATAATACATTTTAGCAATATTAAACGTTCTTTCATTGTAGTACTCATTCACAACGCGTGTTTGTTTACAATGTTTACGCCCGCCAGAGTTCACTTACTCTAAACACCGATGCCCTACACACTGTGCCTCGCGAGTCGGGTCGGCCGGCGCCAGCCGATCAACGTCATTACCAGCGCAATATCGCACCACTTCCTCACGTCGTCCGCTGTGTCACTCATGGCTGAAGAACACGAAATGTGCGCTCCCGAGGCAAGGAAGCATAAGAACTTTAGTACCGGGCATGTACACAGGCAACAAAACAACTAAAAGCACAATGTGGCCAGCGTCACTAGCAGCTTTGCTACATTTAGCAAATGCGTTTTTATTTGAAATTACTTTTAATAGTTTCTTAGTCGCTTACCTACTTAATAGTGCTTTTTTGTAAAAACAGCATAACGAGGATTCACAAAAAATCAATAGGGATCAAATTAGAATACTTTTCTGAAAATCAAACAGCGCCAGCTGAGCCCCCTCGCGGCAACTGTTACAACCTTGTCATTGCCGTGTGACACTGCTACAACTCCTTCTCTGTCGAACCCCCTAAGGGAGCTTTACGTTGACGGTGTTCAACGGAGTTTGGTGGTGGCCGTGTGACAGGGGTATAACTTCCTCTCCCTCCATGGGGGGGGGGGGGTACTAATTTTTTTCTAATTTGCGCTTGATTTCCCCGACTGCAGGAGGGCTCCCAAAATTTCCTAATTTGTTCTTTTAGTGGTTTTATTTTCTGTGCGTTTGTGTGTGCTTTCCCTTTACTGTCCGATGAATCCACATGGCTAGAACAAAGCACCAATAGAGAAAATGCGATCGACGAACTTGCCGAGTGATACATATGTGCGCAAACATTTTGTGGGAATCCCGCCCATCGCGTGGCTGGCTTGGTGCGTGCTGCGCACCAACGATGCGCATGGCCCACTCACGGGCTTTAAAGCGGCCGGTGTTACGAGCCGCGTCGGTGGCCGCAGCGGACCCAGTAGGTAGCATGGAGCTGGGTGGTGGTCGTCATTCCGCAGGCCACGGGGACGTTCAGAACCCTCGAGAGCTGAGGCAGAGGGACAGGCGTAAAGGAAAACTTAACAAGACGTTTATTTGCAACATGTTGGACAGTAACGTCCGAACGACGACTCTTCTCGCGACACTCTCCTGTTTTCTTCTGCCGGGCTGCTCCCCCTGCCTCGCCGTGCAGTTCTGAATATATAGGCGGAATGTCTCTTCGGGGAACCAACCACTAATCGTGAGCACAACACAAGTGTCTCTTCACACACGTGGCAGGTGCACGTGGCACACGCGCGGGGACTCGGAAGCGACCACGCAGGAGAAATTCACGGCAGTCCCTCCTGTAGCACACAACCGGCCTTCCGCACATTCCCGAGGGGCCCGCCCGTAGCCACTGCCCCGCAGGCAAAGCGCACAGCCGAGACAAACAGAGCCGGTGCAGGTGACAACCCACCCCCACACAGAATGTCCGAGATGACGGGAAGGCACGCTTGGGGGCATCTGGCCCAAGGACTTCGTTACTGCTTTGTAACACCGGCAACTGGTCAGACCGTGTGGTTACCTCCTAGTAGGAATTAAAATAACATGAATTATACGGTGACAGATCCCAGCATTATTTTCGCCTTGTAGCTTTAACTTATAACATGACATAGTGCTTAAAAGTAATAAAAACTAGGGTTCCTCGATGCGCGCGCCCCCCTCCGCCGCCATGGGGCCGCACGCATCGAAGGAGCCACCCCAAGAAAAAACGTGATGTCGGGCAGCCTAGCGGAAGAACCCCGAAGTTGTATTATGAAATAAGGAGCCGATCACCTTGCTGCACGTAGTCGCGCAATCTGATGCTGTCGTGCACGCCAGCCCTCAAAATCGGAATGCCTATTATTACCCAGACCCGCTCCGTACTGTGCTGCTTATGACGCACAAAAGTAATTGCACTGTGAGAGGCGGCACTGCCGTTAGAGTGTACTGCCGTCGCGGCCGCCCTGGACCAAGTCGAGCCGCGGCGCCACATGCGGAGTGGACGCATGCGCAATAAACCGACGCGCTCGAACACGAACCGCTCTCGCGCTCACTGTTGGCAGAACATACCACTTAATATTCGCTGCACATAGAAAAATTCGTATTACAATTGTTTCGTGGTATTTATCCACATTGCAAATGCGTGATTAGACTCACTAACTAGTGAGCTTTCAGTTGCGCAAAAAAGAAAAAAAAGAAAAAGAAACACCATGCACACTGGTTGCCATTTTCTTTAAAAGTGACAGCCGTGAGAAGGTGTGACGGAAGGCTGTGTTGGCGGGAGGGGTGTGTTCCGGCGAGACGAATGCTACGAACAGTGCGTGTGCCCCCGATATTGTGGGGGAAGCAAGCATTCTACCCCTCGACCACTTCGGTGGAACTCCTCCGATATTGTATCCTGCAACTTTTGCAAGTTCTGTTAGCGTTATTGAATGCTCATTTTTGGAGTTGAACCGGCCGGCATCCTTCCCTTGTCAGCGAGACGGCGGGAACCCTCAAATTGCAATACAAATTTCGCGTAAGCGTGAATCCGAGGAAACAATTTGTCGAGCGTCGTGTGTTGGTAACCAGGCATCGCAGAAACGTTGTAAGCATTACTGTATACCAAAAATAGCCTCTTGCGAAAGTTCGCGACGCCGGGTGTGTATATAGCGTTTCACAACGCACTGCTGCATTACAATGCAAGCGGCAGCAGTATTACGACCCGCGCAGCAGCGGCCCTCAGCTTCGGATCTATATATAAACGTATCCTTACACAAAACGGATCCATATATAAACGCTTTGCAATTTTTATCCTCGGCGTCATAACTGTTTACGGAAAAAGAAGGGACGGGCGTTCGAGCTGTACACAAAGAAATTTCTTTCGAAAGGGCTGCTTCTGGAAATAGAAATGACCCGCGTTGTGAGGCTGGAAAATATAGCGAAATTCATTGCTCGCCACAAAGCGCGGCGTAGGCGATGGAACTACCGCCGCATTGATTTACTCATTTAAATATTTAAACGACTGAAGCTTGGTTGAAGCAACAACGTCAAAGAGAAGGGGATGCAGTGAGCGGAGGGAACGGAAAGTACAGGCGCCACTTATTCGAGATTAACTACTGCACATCATTCAGAACCAGGCAATTCGATTAATCACGTTTTGTCCACTCAACTACAATGCTAAACAGTTGCTACAAGAAAATAAAATTCTCTATGTTGCCGCCCTTGTAAACTTTAATCTCACCGCTATTCTCTTCAAACCAATTAAAGAATAAATGACGTTATCATCAATTCCTTCATCATCTTTACTAAACACTAACCCCCCTCGTTTCGCACAGCACAACAGCTTCATTCTCCCCAAAGTGCGAACTAATTATGACAGACAGTTCACCTTGCGGCCATATTATTATGTAATACACTGCCATTTCTAATAAAAATTAAAAAAAAACATAAACTTGGCCCTGAATTGAAAAGTTTTCGTCATGCGACACTCACTCTGCTGCCTAACTGGTTTATCCCGCGCCATGCCATTCTCTCTTCAGCGCCTTGTTTTTTTACTTCTTTATCACATTATGCTATCTATATAGATATACATGCATTTTGTACGGTTCACATTCGTGATTGAATATAGTTGTTGTTAGTTAGCATCGTCATTTCCCATTTCAGTCTATACTACGGGACCTCCTTCTGTATATTCTTCTTGTAGACTGTATTATGAAACAATAAAACTTGATTTGATTTGACCTGAGGCGTCCGTTACTTGAACAGCCATAACGGTAAATTTGCAGACGTATTACTGCGCCTGCTCGAGCACGTCTAATTTCGAACCAAACAACCTTAACCAGGCATGCACGAAACGTAAAGAAAGAGGACAGAAGGCAAAAATACATAATAAACAGGCAACAACAACAAAAAGGTGGACCACACAGGTTGAAAGAAAATTGACCATTAGCAAAAATCTACGAGGTTGTTTTCCTGCAAGGTTGTTTTCTAACCATAAGCTCTCGTTCACAGACGGCTTTTCTGACTCGTGGTGTTTTCGCCGTCTCCCGACCCCGCTTTTGCGAACGACAGGTGCTTCACCCACCATGCGATCTGACGCTTCGCATGAGACGGCAGAACCCCATAGTAATTGTTTGGGGAAAGAGCCGTTTCGTTGTAATAGCGTGCCTTCTCCGGGATAGGAGCGGTAAAAGCACAATGAACGAGCAAAACAGTCTGCGCACAAAAGTTTTGGTAGAAAAACAGCCTTGCAGGAAAGCCGCCTTGCGGATTTTTGCAAATGGTCAATTACCTAAATGATGTCTGGGAGGATCAAATATCAGAGAACAAAGTACTCAGACGAGCCGTTCAAAATGTAAAATGCATGTCCTTGCTAGCTGCGACTGATTTTCTTCTCTGACGAATGCAGCCTGCTTACGTTGCAAGAGCGTAACGCATGCAAAGTTTCATCTACATCCGTTCAACATCATTTTGTAACATGGCGCAGCAAATGCAAATGTTATTTACATTCGCTGCACCATGTGTAGCAAATGCAAATAAACCGAGTCATTGAATTATATTGGCGCAGCTACGTGCCACATCTCCAAGAGCGAATTTTGCAGCATGGTTCGCAAGTGTAATGTTTACAGCGGTGTAGCCAGAAGGTCCATGACGCACTGGGCCCGAATAAGCCCGTGCACCCCCCCCCCCCCTCACGGACTTTTTATTTCGCCGTAGCATAAAGAGCGAGAAATGACCAATTTAAGGGGGTGCCCTTCCCGAAATCAAATAGAAGCCCCCCCCCCCCCGAAAAAAACTTCTGGCTACGCACCTGCATGGCTATGAGCGGCGTGTACAATGGTCACGGCCGCTGGCAGTGGTACGGTGCTGCCCGCCTACGGCTGCCCGACCCCGAGTGGGGGAGTCCATTGTGCTTCGGGTCGCCCGGGAGCAGAACACTCGACTACCGACGACAGGGTGATCTCCTGGGGCGAAGTTCCGTGCATTGCTGAACTATTCGTGCCCAATGAAGTCTACGGCATGACTTGGAAATCCGTTTAGCGTTCCCGGAAGGCATGCGTATCTCACCTGGGCACAGAAAGCACCTTCACATACTGGGAGGAAAAAAAGAAAGCACGAAAGAATGACGTTGTCATACAACAAAGCGAGGACAATGTCGTCTTGTTTACGCGTTCATCTGGTCTATTAGGTGTTTCGATTAAATGCATCGATTTTTCAAGGGAGAATCGAGCTACACAAAACCACGCAACTAACGGTTAGACAGGTCAAAAATGACAAGAAACAGCTTTCTGTAACCAACTGCAATGAACTTACAACTACAATCGACAGTAATCAACGTTTTGCTTTGTGTAGTCGACTACTTAAAATATATGACAAGCGAAACAACACTGTCCATTTGAATTAGGCAAAAAAAAATATCGCAGCATATGCACGGAGTGAATGATGATGAGTGGAACGAAGCTTCGAGGGGTTTTATCCGTAAACCGCGAATCGCCCGTCCCTTTGCCGCGTTCGTATGTCTGTCTGTATGTCCATCCGTGTGGACGTTCATCCACGCGTCGATGCGTCCACCCGTACATCTGTCCGTGTGTCCGCGCGTCCATCCGCCTGCTTGTATGTCTGTCCGTCCGTCTAGTGAATTCTCCAAGTACCGCCATCTGGAATCTTTTCATCATACATTAATCATATACAAGTACCACCATCCAGCGAAAATTCCCATGACAAAACGAGAGGTGGCTATCTACTACTACTATACATGCATCGGAGACGCACGACCAACGGCTTGAGGAGCTTCGCCCCTAATATAGAGCCCTAATATATTATGGGTAAACTTCCTTGTCTTTACTTTCTCAGTGCCCTTTCGCAGCAGCTTTGAAGCAGTTACTACCAAAAAATGACAGTTTGGAGAAATATTTAGCAGCATTCATCCTCTGAACCTGTTTTGAGCAGCATTTCCATCGCTGGGTGTGGCGACTTTTAGCGAAACATGCGCGCTTGGATAGTTTTCAGTCTTAGTTGGTGATGTTTACGAAAAAAAAAAACGACACATGACGAGGAATGGAACTACAGAAAAGAAATTTGCAGAGCACGCAGTCAAACAGTCCAGCCACTGCACTGGCGAAGTCTTAATAGCGGTTAAGAGAAAAAAGTTACCTAGAAGTGTTCGGTGACATTTCAGTGAATCGATTACTTACGTCACTTGGTATCTATCAGCCATGCTTTCAAAGGAAATAATTGTAAGTTTATTTGGTAACCTGCTTGCCGTGGTGTCCACTTGAAAAAAAAAAAAAAGCGATGCGTGCGTGATGTACTGTACATTCACTGGTTCCTGTGTGGTTAGAAAAACGTTGTTGACTATTTAAAGCACGAGGTACTCTACTATGGCAGAGCAGAAAGCCATCCCGCGGGCCTCACACTTGATGAGGCCGTGGCACTGGCGACATTTCGTGATTAGTGCGGGCACAAAAGGATATATGATAGCGAGAAACCGGCAGCGACTTCAATTATCGTTCATTTTGTTCATTAATAACCGCAAGATACTTGCGCATTCAGAATTTGACATAACATAAATGAACGAAATAATAAAGTGGAATCTTCTTTATTATGTCAACATGGAGAATGCAGCTTCTAGTGTTCTTTCTCCCCCCCCCCCCTTTTTTTAAATAACGACCACGGAACGCTCTTCTGCAGTTGAGTAGACTAAAAGAGCTATTAGTTCAGTTCATTACCATAAGGGCACCGTTTACATGCGTCAGAATAACTCCACACGTTTCAATCGCTCTAATTACAGCCGCACCGCCGTTATAACTCCCACGAAATTAGACCTTTCCTTTC
This sequence comes from Rhipicephalus annulatus, assembly GCA_013436015.1. NCBI lineage: Eukaryota > Metazoa > Arthropoda > Arachnida > Ixodida > Ixodidae > Rhipicephalus > Rhipicephalus annulatus. The sequence continues at coordinate 19,239 of WOVY01006801.1, read as the reverse complement.
CCGTCATTATCGCCCCGCAATAAAGTGTCACGCATAGCGCTTTCCAGAAAACGTATCATCACCCTGCACTATACGCGATCGCCTCATGCCTGAACCATCTTCTGTATCCCATGGCACAGACCATCTTCACAAGGTAGGACTCACTTCAAGTAATACTGCGCACTGTTATCACACATTTCTGCCACGAACCTCTCGTGATTGGAATGATGGGAATGGAAGATTGTTGTGAACATTTTCCATCATTAACAGTTCCGTAATTCCCTAGCTAACATTGTATACTATAAGGCTTTTTCTAAACTCACTGTAATATTACATTTTGCTTCTTCGTTTCATATGCGTTTTGTTTTATTGTAATTTGGTTCTTTTTCCGTTTTATTGTTTTTATGTGAAGTGTTGCTACCACTGCCCTTCTGTGATGCCTCTGGTCATGAGAGGTATAATTAAATGAAATGAATACGCTAATGTCGAGGTTAAAAATATGCGGCGAACATGGTATTCCTATCCTCGCACCGATTGATTTGGATACAGTAATGCCAAATGTGAGTGAGACTTGTTACTAAGCTAATTGCACGCTTCATTTGGGGCTGTTAATTGCGTCAATTCATACAATTAGAGTAAAAAGTCGTTCGCGGGCAGAATTTTAGCTTTCCTTGAAGAGGCGCGAGTCTCACCAAATCGGAACTAGAGCACTGCACAGGCCCGGGTAAGGCATTGTTGGGTCGAGCCCGGACCGGGCCCATGAGCTTCGGGCTCGAGTCAGGCCCGTATTAGGCCCGGGTCCCATATACAGGGTGTTAAGAAATATGTCCAACACTATTTGAAAATTACAAAAACGACTCATTTCATGCTACATGCAGCATCGCCTTTACTTTTAACCGAAGGCATCTTCAGAAATATACAAGCAATAATTACAGCAGTAAATAAAAAACAACTAAACTTTTGCACAATTTAGAACTAAACTACTACCTTCTCAATTAGCGCGTTTTCAAAGTGAATGGTAGATGCGCTGTTTTTTACGTCAGTTTCGGTTTCGTGAGCAAAATTAGCCAGGATTCATCGCTTCACACTGATTACCAGGGGCCGCCTTTCAAAAGTGTCAAAGTGGTTATCGACTTTTCGTAGGAAGAACTTTCGATCACCCATTTGACTCGACCAATACTTTCCACTGGTTAAAAGTCAGTTTTATATTTCTGTAATTACTGCCGTAATTCGTGCAGTTAGAAGCGGCCGTCGTTTTTTTCATCTGCGGCGATATCAGTGAATTTTCAGAGACGAATTAATTTCACGAAGTCATCATTGCAGTAGTTAAACCGTTGGCGAATGCAGTTGTTTTCCCAAGCGTGACCTGCGAACCCGCAGTAAGTCTTCTGATTGGGTCGGACCGATTGCGGAAAGTAATGTCAAATGACAGCGAAGTCTGTTGGGTGTTGGACAAGACGACAAAATAGGCATCTTCAGGGAACAACAAGTATAGCGGCTAGCTTGCCTAATGGGTGTGGATCGCTTTGACAGATTACGGAACTGTGGCGGCGACTCGGGGAAGAAAATTGGGGAAAGTAACCTTGTTGTTTTGAGCTAGAAAACGCAGTGTACGTTGGAAACATGCGAGAAGCCAACGCGATAGCTTTAATTTATGTAGCGCTGTCCAGCCTGGTGTATTCCTCCGAGAAGTAGCTGTTTTTATTGCGTGGCATATTCAATGAAGTTTACCGGAGATTCGTTACTTTTACTCAAGAGCCCTGACTAGCATGTAATTTATGTACACTCACAGTGTAAATGCCTGACATTTTTTTTTTCACTTCAGGTGGGCAGCATATTTTGTGATCGTGTTTTTTTTTTCTTTTTGAAACGAAAGAACAACATTGTGTGGTTGGCACTGCGTACTTGAGACAACCAGCTATGACTACAATTATGTTTTATATAACCCTGTAATTATTTTTCGGAAAGTGTTATCGGTGTAATAAACAGAAAGCACACATAGTATGCCACTGAAACGGCGTGACACTGAAAGGAGTTCTAAAACACTAACTAGAAAATATCTTGAGTGAAAAAGGTATCTGCCCAATAACCGAAGAATGGTCAGTGACTCGTTTATGTTCAAGGCATAACTTGCTGAACCGGGCCGGGTTCAAGCCTTTCGGGCCCGGGCCGTAATTAAAAACACCGGGCCGGAAACATCGGCCTGTGCAGTGCTCTAATCGGAACAAGACACCCCGAATCTGATCAGTTCTTCAATTAATTACACGCCGAGAGAATACACAAAAAGAAATTCAAACGGGCGATTGAAGTAAACGGAGAAATCAGGCAAAACAGATATTACATAAATGGGTTAGAAACAACAATGCAGCAGAAATATTTAAGAATTAAGGAAATGGTGGGTGAACTCATCCAAATAAAAAAATATATGCAAGAGCGACAACAACGTTGCTAAAGTTCAAACACTCACAGCAAAACGAAACTCTCGTTTCGAACGAGTTTTGCGGAGCGAAAAAGAGCAGTCGCACGTGACTTACCCCATGTGGTTCCACATTTTTTTCCTGCTACGATCCAAAGAGTGGCGTGGCGGTGGTCCAAGGAGCGTGATTTAGGTCTCGTGTTGCGCGTCTTGCATTGATCGCGCGCGCAAATGAGCCGCCCTCCTAATTGTATCGGGAGGAGTACTCTCTCCTCCATCGCTCCTACGACGGCGGCAGCAGCGCCTGTGGCTGCCAGCATCGGCAGCAGCAGAAGCAACAACGGCGAAGAACTCGCGCACGGTGGCGGCGGCAGTGGAGCCGCGCATTCCGCCGTGAGGGGAGCGCGGCAGGCATGGAGCAGGAGGAGAATGTGTGTGCGGCGCGCGCGCGCGCACTACTTTTTCGAGCCGGCTCGCGGAGGCACTTCCTTCCAGAAGGGGAGCCGCGGCGCGCTGCGGCCAGGCCTGTCCATCTCCCTCCGCCATTTGAAGCGAACAATTGGGGTTTCGTGTCGAGTGCTCGGACGGCGTTTTTACCGGTTTTAACGAGAGAAAAAACGTCTCCAGTGGGACGCTGATCGCTGGATTGTCGTCGACCCTGTGCCAGGATCTTGTGTGTTTTACCCTTGCCGTGCTCGGATTAACCGCTGTGTGGATGTGCCTGGCGATGTGCTGCTGCACCCGGAGGCGCGGCGGTTGATTCGGCCGCCGCGGCCGCCGCCGCGTTGTCTGTCGCCATGGAAGGCGAAGCCAAAGTGCGGGGCTCCCGCTGTCGGCGCCGCGAAAGGGCCGCTCGGATGCAAAAGCAGGCTATGCGCGGCGGTCAGAGTGCCGACGAGGCCGACGAATCGCCCGGCCGCTCGGCGTCGAAGCCCCCGAGGCCTCCGAACCGCAAGAAAAGGAATAAGGAGCCCATCTTTGAGGAGGATGTCATCGACGGCTTTGCCATTCTCAGCTTCAGGACGTACGAGGATTTGGAGGTAAGTAGGCCTAACCTTCTCGCGTCTCTCTGCCGCGCGGGCTTGTCACGATTGCCCCGTCAACCGTTGGGGCTCGGGCCTCGGGAGTTGGGCCAGCCGTTGCGGAAAGGCGCCCGGGCCTCGCTCGCCGGGCCCGCCCGAAATCGATGCATCCCGACGCGGTGCGTTACACGAAGACCCGTTCGGTCCACGACGTGCGCGAGGTTCGCTAGCTTCTGTCCGCTTAGGCCTAACCCCGAGAGCGGCCGGGTATTCCGGCTAATCGCCCCTGATCTCAGTTCACGCTCAACATTAGGCTTTCGCCAGTGCCTTGGGCCAGGGCCATTATTTTTTTCGTCGTTTTTTCCCGCTTCGCAGGGCTAGCGCCGCTGGCAGAGCGCGCTGTGGCCAGCGGATCGGTAGCGCCGCTTCTTCCTCGCCAATCATCACCCGCGCCGGATTAAGAGGCTCGCGATATTATTTGTTTAGAATTATCCGTGCCACTCGACCGTGCGCCTTTCGTCCGTTTGTGCGGCGTCAGTTCTATTTGTGTTCGACTCGCCGGTTTGCACGAGGAAAAAAGAAAGCGTGCGCGAATATTATTGCGCAAGTGTGACGACGAATGTTCCCGGGAACTGTACGCGCCACGCTGCTTCGAATGCTGAGATCGCACGCGCTGTTCAGAGTCGCAGCAAAGCCTTAAAGTGAAGTAGCAACTGTAATATGTCGTTGCGCGTCACCTATTCGCCGAAAACATTACGAAACTCTGAATGTCGTGTTTGAATGATTGAATAGTCAAGTCACGCCAACTGGCTGGAACTAATACAGCTGTTGACGTTTCGCTCGGTCGTTCAAACGACAAACTCTCGATCATGCACGGATAACGGCAATTAATATCGAACTGGAAGAAACATGCTGCGAGGAAACGCCTACGCTTAACGTACATTATGCACGTGTACAGCTTTCTGTTTTTTTTTTTCGATGGGCGTTGGTATCACAGGTCTCCTACCAGTGACCTCTATTTATGAAAGGCAGCGCGCATTTTGTTGGGGGAGCCTGCTCGTGTGTTGATGGAAATATAGGACAGGCGCAGGTTTGTTTCGTTTTATTGCTTTTCACGTGCGTTATTCGCAACTCTTTCTTTGCGCCCGTCAGTTGTTAAGTCCTTCTCTTCACACCGCGTGAGCTACTCGGTCGTTTCTTGAATGTCGTGCGCTCGTTCTCTTGCACATTTTTTATCCTCTCGACGGCTTGTCAGGGCAGGAGAGATAGCTGTGGGAAATCTAGCGTATACAGTTATTCCCCGGACGGCGCACACAGCATCGCAGTTTTTCTCACGTTCTGTCACGACTTACTTTTTTCTTTGTCCTTAAGCGCGCACTTCTCTCGTACGGAATGTACAACAAGCTGAGACTCGTTCCAGCGAGCTGTTATTGTGCTCAGGGGGGTTGGGACTTTTTGGTGTGATGGTTGACACTTGGCTGTCTGCTGTGGAGGTAGCCAAGTGGTAGTCACCACGAATGCGCTATGGGCTGGAAGGCCTTGAAGCTCAGCGTTCCTGGTTTTTCGTAAAAAAAAAAATGCATCTGGTTTCATCGGTCTTAAACTATCACCATGTTATCGTGTCTAAATCCGTTCACCACTTTTCAAACGCTGGTCCCGAGAATTGTCAGCTGTGAAGCGTCTTCACGGGGTCAGTTGTGTGTATATACTTCACTCCTTTCTTCCGGCGTTCCCTGTTGACCATTACCGGTCAGGTGTCACCTGCAAGGATGTTCTAGGGCGCGAGTTCGATTCCCCCGCCGCATTCCGCTGGGCGTCGAAGTTTGGAGACGCCCTTATGCTTACATTCACATATTTGTGCGCATTAAAATAAACCAATGGTGTTCGTAGTTAGCTTGGAGCCCCCAACAAAGAAAAGACGTGCTTCATAAACACATCATGGTTCAGGCAGGTAAAACTACAGGATTTGGTTGGTCACTGCGAAGAATATCAGTCGTGACTGCCTTTGTTACTTGAGACCAATCCAGTAGCCACGCCTCGTCCACTTAAGCGTAGTAATGCGGTGTAGTTGCAGTCGTTCTGTGTACACTTAAAAAGAAAAAGTGTGTTGCGCCTGAGAGGTTCTTGAAAAGTAGCTGTCGTTTTATCGCACGAAAAGGCCGTCTTCCTGCTTTTACATTCGTTCAACTATATTTGAAAGTTTGAAAGTTGTGTGATAACTTCATACCGGTGATTTACGTGACGTGTGAAGCATTCGTGACGCATGAAATCTCACACACACACACACACACACACACACACACACACACACACACACACACACACACACACATATATATATATATATATATATATATATATATATATATATATATATATATATATATATATATATATATATATATATATTTCTCCTTAACGCGCACATCAAACATTCCCACATGCTCCTTTCTGCACCTAAAAAAGTAAAACAAGCGAAACTCCCCACATAGTGACACTAGTTTGAGACCGCTTTGGCGCAGCATATTGTTCGGCGCTAACGAACGATTATCAACAGTGAAATTCAGCAAACGAGTATCGATGCACTTACGCCGCAACTCAAGCTGTGACAAACGGGTGATAGATGATAACGTTGGTATTGCTATGTGCAACGAATACGTTTTTATTTACACAGCTGCTGTCAGACATAACAGGTAGCATTAATTTCTCATTACGCCGCAGTGGTTGTAGTATCACACGCGGGGCCCGTTTAAACGGTGTCATTGACCCCGAACCTAAAAAAAAAAGAAAAGTTGAACTATCGATGCGTGCGCTGCTTCGTGTACGGTGAGGACATTACCTAAAATTAGTGTTGTTATTTTGATGGCTAAGTAATGTCGCAAGCCGCATGAATGTCGAAGCATCAGATGCGTTGCTCGCATGTATCTAAACCTTTAGTTTAGGAGAGGCCTATGTGTCATCGTACATTTATTTCTCTTCGCCCTTATTCCATTGTTTCAATTTCTATTGTTACCGCAGCCATTTCAAATTAGCTTGGTACTTGTCGCTACAGGGAACGTTTTCCATTATGGTCCTCATTCGCTCCGTCGGGAAAGTATAAATAAATAGCGCTTGGTGATGTTTTGGTGACGTGCGCCCAATGTTTTCGGCTTTAATTACTCTCTTACACAGCGTTAGTTGTTCCGACGCTTCTCTCATTACCAGCTCCGCGGGGTTTGTTGTCGATTGCCTCGGGCGACGTGCGTAACTTTGGCGAACAGTGTTTCGCTCCCGGGCCAAGCAATGTCTCTGTGTATGTGTGTGTGTGTGCCTATCTGTCGGGCTTCGGTGTTTGCTTTTTTTTTTCGCCGCGATAAGCTTGTTCGTCCACTTGACTGACTGGTGGTGCCCGTCGCTTCGATTTGCCAGTCCACTCGAAACGAGAGAACATCGTAGCATAGCAGCTCGTGGCGGCCCTGAGTTTATGCGTGTTTGTCAGCTCCCCCCCCCCCCCACCGCTCTTATGCGCGCGCGGGCACACACACGCACAGACACTTGTTGTTTTTTTCTTTAAGAGATTAGAGAGGCATTGGGTTCAAATTATTTCACATTTTACCTCGTGTAACAAAATAGTAGGGAAGATGGGTTGATGACTGAGCAGAAATAAAAAAGTTACAGCAAAGTGGCTTGACGAAGTTCTTGCCCCTGTCTTGGTAAAGATGATAGTAAACAAACCTAACTATACAATCAACGTAAGGAATGCAGGTGGGCAAGACGCGAGAATTACGCGAGGAGAATGCACTGTGTATTTTTCATACAAATACAGTCCTAGTGAAATCTTCCTTTCTTCCCAGTCGTTTGTTCTTACGTCTTGCCCAACGACACTCTCATGACAACATTCACGAATGTATTTACGAGTGAATTAAGATTCCTCCATTGCTGCCGGTCGCCCACTGGTTTTTCGAAGCGGTTGGAATTTCCCGGGTCTTCCGCTCAGTGCTGTGGGTACTTATATCTCGAGAAGGTTGACCTCTTTTTTCCGCTTCATTGACTCCCCTTTCTCCACTCCCAACGGTTGCAGAAATGTTGTTCCTATCTTTAAATCGCTGCTACTACTACGTTTATGCCACCCCCCCCCCCTCACACACACACCAAACCGCAGGTATACACACGGTCTCTCTTTACGAAGAACAAAGGCATCCAAAACCTCTTAGAGTTTCCCACAATACTAACTAGAGGGAACTCTGGCGCTAGTGTCTATGGGAGTTGCAACACACGGCGCTTCAGCGAGCATGGGAATGATGGGTAGTACACACATTTGTCTGATGTTCGTACTTCTGGCCTGCTTCTGGCTCCGTATGTGTGCGTGTGGCTTGGAGCTGTTTTTTCACGAAAACATAAATTAGCAAATGTTCACCGTTTGCGCTTCACAACCTTATTTTAAGCTTACTATTTTGAATCAAGTCCCTAAATGGTTTGTTCTTTTTTTCAAAACAAAACCGTAACCAGTAATAAACAAAGCCGCAAGTACGATTCGCCGCCCGCAAGTACGAAGACTAGGCAAATGTGTGTACTACCCATCATTCCCATGGTCGCTGAACGATCGCAGCACCAGAGTGCCCTCTAGTTAATTTTGAGAAACTCTCTGCAAAACGTAAACGTCTCGACCGCCGGCCATTACGAATGGAAGGTCGCCACGAGTTGTTAACCGGTTATCTTGCACGCTGATCTCGATTTCATCTGTTCCGCCGGAGCCTCGAGCACAGCAGTCGTCGCGCTTCTTTCGTGGCGATTTCCTTCTTTCTCACTCTGCGCTTCCTCCGCACTCTTTCTCATTCGTTTCTCGACGTATTCACCTCGCTTGCTTGTTCGCCCTTGCGCGCGGAGTAATGAAATTATTAGGCGCCGAAAAAAAAAAAAAAAGAGTCGCCGCAGGAGTGTGTTGCAAAAGGGTAGTAGGTGACGTATTCACACACCGCACTATGAGAGTAAGCGAACGATGATGATTGGGGGAAGAGGAAAATAGTTTCAGTAGCGTCTGCTCGTTGAAAGAGGGCATTGAAGAATGCCTCCTTCCTCCTCGTCCCAAGGCGGAGAGATGAGGGGCTCTTTCTGATGGCGTAAACGACTCCGTGCTGGCACGAAGCTCGTTAACCGAGATGAGCTTCAGTGCTTTTTTTATCGTTATTGCTTTTTTCAACAACTGTCCTAATACGAGGCAGATGCCGTAATCCGCGAGGGGCAGCGACGTGTCGGTACCGAGTCGTTCCGCGGGGCTCGCTCGGTCAGCTGGGCAGGCGACTTCAATTAGGCTAAGTGATTTCTCGCGTTTCTCTAGCCAGGGAAGAAGCTTCGGACGTGGAAAAAAAAAAGTAAGGTGGCGAGGGGTGTGTGTGCCCTCCGGAAGAGGAGGGGGCCTCTTTTCACTAAAGGGAAGTGGTAGGTTGGATTTCCACACGCAGACTTCATCGCGTGTGCGGCGGTGCAGGATGCGTAACAGCTTGTTTTATTGCGGGGCCAACGTGTCGTAGGGGTAGTCATTCTGTTTCAATTGGCCGCTGTCGGCGCGTGGTGTCCTGTTGACACGCGTGTCTGAGTAACTTCCGACGCCGGGAAGCTTGTCAGTGCGCGTCGAGTGCTATTTAGGCTTACACTCGGCGATCCCATTTTGCGAAGACAAAAAAAAAAAAAAAAGAGGGCTTACCAATTCCGCTTTTGGCAAGAACGTAGTGCTCCATCTTCCGTCCGAACGGAGAGGAGACAGCAGAGGCGGACGAATATTTGCAGTTTCACGTGCCAAAACCACGATATGATTGTGGACGGGTTTTAGTGGAAGACTCGGTTCGACCACGTGGGTCGACCTAAATCTAACTACACGGCCCTTTAGCGTTTCGTGTCACACGAAATGCGACCGCCGCGGCTGGGATCGAATCCGCGACCTTCGAGTTAGTAACTACGCGTCGTAGCCGTTGTACCGATGGGACAGCTGTAGTACATAGGCAGGCTTAGGCACGGAGGTTGTCCAGAAATCTGTTCAATTGAGCACCCAGCGATGGGGGAATCGGAAAGGGGAACAGCAAAATGAGAGAGTGGGGGGTGGGAAATGAAACAGGCAGTCCGGCCACGCGCGCTTGTGTGTGTGTGTGTGTGTGTGTGTGATAGTAGGGAAGTACATACCGTTGGCGCGCAAGTACTGCAGGTATAAAAAGTAAAAAAAAATTCTGAACATACGTGCCACTGTGTGAAAAAAAAATAGAATGTGTCGTGCCGTGGAACTCGTCTAGTCAACGAAAAACAAAACAAAAAACGTTCAAGTAACATCGTAGCCTCGAAGCAGTCTTCCAAGAACAGCGAAAATAAAGGTAATTTTACGGTCTCGTCTTTATTGGACTCTGAAACTTGGCCTCCTTTTTTGGTTACTCTTTAAAAAACGAAAGGAAAGAAGAAGAAAAAAAATTTATGTACGTTCTATTGTATGTAAACGAGAGTCTACCGTATGCGCCCTTTGTGAGCATATTGAAAGAAAAAAAAAACTAAAGAGGTTATTCAGGTTGACTGGTACGTGCTTTTTTTTCCCCTCTTTGTTGTTATGACTGCGTGTGTGCGGAAAATGATTATTGTCCGTCGGTGCATTACGCGCCGTGAACGAGAGAAAGATGTCATTTTTTTTTTGCTTTGCGCAATCGTAACGCTCCGCAATTTCCGCAAAAAATAAAATGGTGCGCGTCTCCTTCATCGCTTCTCTATTTCACCGCTCTTTCTGATCGACGAAGCGATCAAGAAGCTTCCAAGGATGCGCTTAGAAAGCAGGGGGTTGCTGTGCGGAGATATTTTAATAATGTCGATAAATTTAGCGCCACGAAACGCGATCACACCGTGAGGGGATGACATCAACACTCAGGGTCAGCCCTAGTTTTTTTTTTCCACCTGTGGTGGCAGGGAGACGGGAACGTAATGCGTTGTTTTCAGTACACTTACCTTTCTATGAAGAGGGGTGGGGGATATTGGGACCTAATGGCGCCCCTCCCCCACTCCCTCTACAATTTCTCAGCAGTACGTTTGTTAGGCTTAAATTTCTTGCCTTAGAAGCGCTCATCGAGTGAGTTCGCCAAGGTTCATCACCATGAATGAAGCTGACCTGTAAACCGGGAAAGTAACGTCCAGCTTGTTCCTTCTTAACGTGGAAATGTGAAACACGAGCATGTTAGTGGCGATGATTTATATGTATTTTATCAATTCCAGGGCACACTTATTAAGAAATCGCGGCGGGGCATCGAATAATAATAATAAAAAAAACATGCTGTCCTTCTGTTCGATGCAGGTGCTTGAGCGGGTAATCAGCGAAACTTGGTTGGTATAAAACAGTGTGGAACATGTGGTCGGTGCTTGGCTTCTCTCTTTCATCCTGTACCTCATCCTGTACCTAATGACTTCCGTACCAACGCACAGCCAGCCGTGAAAGCTTTCGAATGAATGTTAGGCACAGCTGCCGTGCACACTCGGGACAGTTGCAGACATCCCAGCTGCAAGTTCCGGCAGAGGCCACCACACCCCGTCGACGTTCTGTTCGAGTCAGGAAACAACTGGCTATAGCGTCGCTGAAGCGCGCTTGCCTACCTCGGGTGTATACACTGCACAGAACTGTTAGCAAATTTCACACGTATCTAAAGAGAGAGAAGGGGAAAGGTAATATAACTCATTATGACCTAGAGTGCGATTGGCCAGTTCAGCTGCCGCTCTAAGTTGAACACGTTAACGAAAATAGCTTCTGCGAATCCTGCGAAATCAGAATTTATGGCTGGTCTAGTCGACTTAGTTCGCTCTAATTCAACGCAGCACTGAGCAAACAAACCCTGCAGATACTGGAGACAAGCGCTACTCGGAACTGATTTTTTATTATGGCTTCCCGCCATACATGCGGTGTTGCGTCAGCACGCGCAGGCGTACTGCCCGTTACGGGCACGCAAGCTGTCAAGTACGGAAGGTCTGCACAAATGCAGGCATTCTGTGCAGATATAGAGGGCAAGTGTATCAGTGACACGTCTGTTGTGCTGCGCGCAGCGATGAAAAGCTGTTCTTAGACGGTGCGCAATGCTGCGCATATGCCAACTTGACTGCGTCTATTCGCAGGAACGCTTTCGTTATGGAGCCCGGTGCATCAATGTTCTATCTCTGTCCTTTGTGGAATTCGCGTCATTAGGTATTTAAGCTTGCACAACTGAAGTGGTCTTAAATGAGCTCCCGCCCCTCCGCCTCGTCTCCTCCCCGCCCTATGTTTTCTTTCTTCGTATCAGATTTAGTCGCGAATGTGAAGCGTGCACCACGTGTTATATCCAGACTCGAATTGTCAGGCTCTATTAGGTGTGTATCATTACGGTGTAAATTCGCCTGTCGTTGACGTTATGTGGAGTCGACGCAAACGCAAGTCAGACTGACCGGGACCAGACTACGCGAGGCAACGAAACGTTATGGTGGCTATTTCGGGGCCCTCCAACGCGCCGATACTATTACTGGAGCTAGCGCGAGTTTTTTTGTTTGGTAGTTGTAGCTTGTAGTGAAGGGCGAACGCGTGCTGTTCGGAACTTGCGAAGAAAAAAGAGTAAGTATACGTCGAAACAGTGCCTTTTTTTAGCGTCGTCGGCCCGAGACAGCGTTAAGCGAGTCTAACTTTGTCCTCGAATTGACTGGTTTCCGCGAGCATAACTGCGCGCGTTTCCGCATCGTTGCGGTGGTGGCAACACCTTATCGGCGTACCTTGCCGTTCGGTTAAAACGTACCACTATCGCAATACGTAATAGCTGCGCCACTTGCTTGATGCGTATACGGTAATATGACGTCATGATTATAATTGCTGGTTAATACAGGTCTTACAGTTCATAATTGCGACGTGTAGATGACGACCGTAACGTTATTCCTGTACTACGTGTGAACCCTAAGTGGGCCCTGCGTGTGAACCCTAAGTGGGCAATGCGTTCATTTCTACTTCCTGAACGCGTACGTTTCGATTTATGTACGGCTTGTTGGCCATGTTGCTTTTGAAACAACCAAACGGCCATGTTGCTTTTGAAACGACCGGCCTCCCCCCAGAAAGAACGAAGAGAAGGAAACGTTTGGGCTGGCGTGTTAGTTTAGACAGCAGAGCTCTGCCGCCCCGCGACTGTATCCGGCGGTCAGCAATTTGCGTGTTTAGTTCGGCGACATGAAGTGATATCGATATCGGCGATATCGATATGTTTCACAATAAAGATTACTATTAGCTGAAAGTGACGTTGTTATAGCCGTGATTCACGTTATTGTCGTTGATAGAACCCGTTATTGTCGCAGAAAGAAAACCAGGAAAGTGAATTTTCCATGATCTTCATATGCATAAACGCTTGTGTCGGGCTTGCGTGCGTAGGAAAACCCAACGAAGTGGGCGGGATGACGACCGCCGCTGTAGCTCAATTGGCAGGGCATTCATCACACGTGTTATCCGAAGGTATACGCTCGGTCCCTATACCGTTACCAGCTCGTTCACATCAGGTTCAAGTTACGTACAATTGAACCGTAACTAGTAAGTTACAGTTAATCTATCCTGTACTATCGTTGGCTTCTTTGTATGTGGATTTAATTATGTTGTGTCTATGTTGGAAAGAAAGCGAGCCCTTGACACATTTCTTTGCGTTCTTCAACTCGTGTGAGGAATATATGGCGATTGTGCGAATTACATGCAAGTTGGCGGTGCGCGCTACGTTCCCTTAAAGAAAGGGGCGTGGAAACGTGTTCCTGCGTCGCCGTCTTCCTTCCCCAGCCCGGAAGAAGGTATAGTAATACATTCGTGCGACGGAGGTTCGTCCTTGTCGAGGTGACTCCGCGTGCCTCGCTGCGCAGTAACTGGTTCGAACAACGCGCGGAATGACAGGCCCGATCGAGCACGCGAGAAGAGGCTGGCCGCGTAGCAGCAGCGGCAGTTCGCCGCGGCAAGTGCAAAAGCCGAGATTCTCAAGCGTCGGCGGCAACGTTCATTTACGCGCTGTTCGGAAGGGGGGCTGCCGTGTTTTATTTACGACGTGCCGGGACGGGCCACCACCTGTTCGGAGCGAGTCTCTCCGTCGTCGTGACTGCGTTGACACACACACTGGCACGCTCGCTGCTCCACAGCGTGAACGCTTCCAAAGCTCGCTGCTGCTATAGCTTTCTCGGTCTGCTGACCGCGCTCTCTTTAGCTTCTTTCCTCGCGGATATTTGTTTATTTATTCGACGTTCGAGGAGCTTCGCATTTTCCTGCTTTTCCAGTCAGCTCTGTTGCTTGTGGCGCTTAGTTTGGATGACCTCGAGTGACTCGACGCGGCCCGCTTGGCTCGTGGGGCTTTTGTAAACTGTAGTATGTATGCGGTTTTATCCGAAGTTCCCAACCGAGGGCCTGCTGCTCGAACACACTGAATTTTTGTGCCCTGTAGTGAGGCGTGCAGCCGATTATGACAGCTGTCAGGTTCTTAAACGAGAAAAAAAAAAGAAAAGGAAGGGTACTTTTGGTGTTCACAACTCTAAGAGAAAAGTTGCTTGGGATCTTTGCCAGCCATGTGAAAGTCAACCTGTTAGCGTGCGTCTCTCACCTTGGAAGTTGTATCTGTCTTATGACTCGGTTTAAAACGTTAGGTGTCTGTTTCTTTTTGGTCATCACTGGGCATAAGTTGGTGGAGGCTCGCAGTTGTCTTGGTTTAGTTTAGGGTTAGCAACTTCGGATGGTCATTTCTTGTTGAGCATCTTCGTCTCGAAGCCGCGCCTTAGCTACACAAAGGCTCAAATACACGATCTTAGGAATACTTGAAAGAATATGTATTCATCTGGGACCGCGTGATGTTATTTGGCTTAACGGTTTTACATGTTCGTTTATTCTGACTCTGCCTTCGGAACAGCGGCATTTACTTTCCCCATCGCATTGTGCGCCTTCTTGTCAATGCGTTGTCCGTCACTAATGTTTCTGGAACACTGCAAGCATTGTCTTTCTTTCGCGTAGAGTCTTGCTTCGAAGTGACGCGTCTGCAGTATACTGCAGGCGCATGCATCATTCCAGCGCGTCGCTGTCCATACGAGAAATTTGTGAGAACAGATGGTGGTGGTGGTGTTGCGGTATAGTTTTTTCGCGGCGTGTTTGAGGTTCCGCATGTCGCTTCTCCATCTCATTCCGGTTGTTTACTTTTCTTTTTTTCGTCTGCTGTCTTGCGTTCTTTGTTCTAGAAGAATCGCTGTCTCTATTTCTGTTCCCCCTCGAAGTGCCGGCCGGCCGGGATCTTGGCATGTTGTCGGAGAATCTCATCTCGCTGAAAGCTCTTTCGTTCTCTCGCGATCCGTCGCGTTTGGGGAGTCAGTAGCAGCTATGGTACAAAGTGACGCGCAGCCGCCTTTTATCAACTGTGGTGTTTCGGCAGGCCTGGGCGGTACGATCTGCGCCAGGCCTATTGCGCAACTTCTGGGCGCAAATTTCCCGAGGCGACTTCGTAACGACGCTTTTATTATTATTTGCGTTTTGGCTGTTGGCGCTCTTGATGCACAAATGCTAAAGCTCTAGTAGTGGACGTGTTACGGACTTGAGCAGTTTCCAACTGGGCTTGTGCACAGTGGACACACAGTTAGATAATCGCAGCGTTCACTTTCAACAAAATTGGTTCAAGGTCAGCGCTGCGCGTGTCTCTTTGTTGTCGGTGTCTGCTCTGCTCCCTTCACTTAGATTCTCGTGCATGGTCGAAAACTTACTAATCGTGTTCGTATCTTCCACCCCCGTCCGCATACATGTAACAACTTTGCGTGACTGTAACGAAGCGGCATTCTTAGATCTATATATAAGCATTTGAATATGCGTACCATCAGCGTCAAGTGAAACACGATCAGCGGCAAGCCTTCACGATGGTATAATAGTACGTGCCGTTCAGCTATCACCGCAGACAGGCACGCGTATATGCGCGTAGCTGCCGGTCAGTATGCGTGCGCCTGTCAACGTTGATAACTGGACGGTGCGCACTACACAGTCGACAAGACTTGCCGCTATTCGGCTTTTATTTGACGCTGATAGTACACACGAGCCTACGTGCCACTCTCAACCTTGCTCCCAACAAACATCCTCGTGGATGAGCTCTCGTGAAACGGTGTCGCGTCTGCTCCCATGCCGATAAAACGCAACTTTTGTAAGCCCAAGGCAAGCTCTCGGGGGGTGCTATAATCGTTGCGTTCGGATAAGACGAGAGGGAATACGCTGCACGCGATAGAAGTCGCGTCTCTGGCGGTGTTTCCTCAAGGTTATTTCTCTTCTCTCTCGCCTTCGGTTGGTTAGCAATAGTGGCTGCCTGCCTTTTTGTGCGCCCGCTAGGGTTGGGCATGTCGCCAAAGAAAGAAAGAAAAGCAGTTTTCTCTTAGGCCACGAGCGAGCGGTGTTGGCGACTCTATTTCCTTCGTCGTAGTCGTCGTCAAAGGCTCGCATTGATGCTGTGTGCGTTGGCAGGTGGCCTTGTGACGCCTAACGTTTCCGTGGGCGTCGTCGATTGAGCCGTAGTCGCGCAGTGCGTGTGTGTGTGTGTTGCTCGTCTCGTGTGTCGTTCACGGCGGTGCGCGCGTCCCCGTTCGGAGTGCAGCAGTTTGACCGAGGAGGAGGATGAGACAGGCCGTCTGTGTGGCCGTTTGGCCCGTTATCGGCCACTTCTCTTCTGAGAGGGAAACCGCGGAGGCAGGCAGTGAGATAACGGCTTCGTCCTCACCGTTGTCTTCGTCGTGCGCGTCGTTCACCTCTGGCAAGAGGGCGCGACAAAGGAACTGTAGGGCAGCGTCTCGCTCGGCGGGCGCCGCTCGTCTCACCGGCGCTAGCTGTTCGCGAAACGACGAACCCAGCCTTCAAGCGTGGCCAGTTTGGGCTAGTTGGCATGACACGACGATTGTTATAGCGCGAGAGCAGAACGACTTCTCGTGTCCCTTCGTCGTCGTTCTGCTCCAGGGACGCGGCCTACACGAAAGGGCAACATTTGACGACCGTGCCCCTTAAAAGCAGCACATGTGCTCGTTTTTAAGGCGTATGGACGTTTTGTTTGTGATTAGCTTCTGACATGCACAGCGCTTTCATCTCCACAGGAGGAGGAAAGTTCTTAGACCGTCTGGTTACCCTGTGCTGGGGAAACAAGTGAGGGGGTGATGTACCGCGCATATGTGCCTGGTTTTTGCTTTCGAGTAGCTGTTATTTCATTCAACTTTTGGTCGTCCCAAAGTGTGTGTGCGCCATTTTTTTTCCTATTGTATACGCGTCCTTGAAAGTTGGGCTCGTCGATACTATGTACTACCAACAGTCCCATCACTGGATTCTTCTATTTCTTCGAGAGAGAGAGAGTAGACGTTCTCTTCCCCTTCAATTGTATGCGTCTGCTGTTTACGCCGGTTTTAAGGTCACGCGTAGGCGCGGCTTACTTGGGGCATTGCGCGCGACCGTGAAACGATTAACGTAGCACTTGACGGGATTACATATTGGCGACGCTTTCCTTCGAGGGTCGCGTACGGGAGCCATCGGCCGACGCCTCGTTTCGATTACCCTTCGTGTTGACTCAGTGTTGCGGAGTGTTGTTGCCCTTCGTTGCAAGCCATAATTTGGGATCGGTGGATGCGAAACTTCATTTGAAGTCCTGAGGTGCACGACTCAACGCGCAGCGGGCCGCTCCCACGTTGGGACAACCTACAGTTGATCCCCGACATCGCGGATATTTATAGCGGATAACCAACTTGTCTTCATTGGATTGGTCCGTGCCCCGCAACGAGGGGCAACGCCCTCGTTGTGATCGTGATCGTAGTTTTGTAATTATTACACAGGTAATAACGTACTACAGAGCCAACGAAATTAAGTCTGCTAAGCCAACGGAAGAATGGGGTACAACATCAGAGTACGCTTGCAGCCCGGCAGGCTTAAGCTGCGCCGCATGGCTCACGTGGCGGAATGCCGAAGCGGACCACGAACGGTGCAGCATGTTGCATTCGCTTGCACGGTCGCTGGCGGTCGCGTTTCCTAATAAGCGACGTGCGCACAGGTGCGGTTGCGAAATGTGACTCGCTCGCCCCACGAGGAACTGCGACATGGGTTTTGTTTCCACGTGCGTTCCAACAGTGAACCTGTCGCTTACTGGTGTGACTCATAACTGTTTCTGTGCGCTTACAAAAAAAAAAAAATAGCGCCAAGGAAAGTGGTAGGTGTGTTCCGAAAGCTAGAGAGACATTGGGCATGTCTCGGCCTGCACCACTATTGCATAGCGAACCGTAGGTGTCTACATTCGTCGGCAAGCTTAAAGGGGGTACTGCCACATAAACATCGACCTCGCGTTTTTTTTTTTTCAGCAATGGGTGGCTGCGGGCCTGTCAGTCGTAACACGGCACATCGTTTGCTGCAGCACGTGAGAGATAATTAATCACATGCTCCTCCTTATCGACCAGTGTTAGTTTCGGTTTGAGATAGCTCCCAAAAGTACGAGCCCCCGGGTTCAACTATCGCCACCTAGCGTGGGCAGCTCTCGATCAATCAGTACACACAATTGTGACGTGCGTTCGCACGTTTCGCATCAACAAGTCCTTTCGAATAGGAAAGGGGATTGCAGTGTCGCCAAACACGAAATCTTTCGATGCGTGCGCTGCGGCCACGCAGCAGTGGCCGAGAATTTTACACTGCTGGAGCAAACGCGACAAAACAGAAATGGTGGCTATGACGTCATTATGCCTTGTTTTATTGACTGCAGCGTGGTGACGTGAGGGAAGTAAGGGGTGTCAATACCGGCAAAATTCGATCTTGAAAATTTCTGTAAAGTACCTTAAAAAAATTAAACTTCAAGCCGTGATTCTCTCTGTTAATAACGAACTCAGAAGAGTGAAACATCTCTAATTAGAGTTCTCAGAGCGCAGTTTATCAATAAAAACCAAGTCGTTATTGCCCTTTAGTGCCCCTTCAACACGAACCCTCCGCCGCGTCTCCTGAAACCGTTTGCTTTGGGTTCTGTTGCCAAGATTTTACCCATGCATGCCGACACACTGTCGAACGTACCGAGGTACACATATCGGCCGCAGTGTCCAGTGCTTCGCGGCTGGCATCAGTCAAAGCAGTCCAGGTGGCGCGTCGGAGCGTTCGTGTTGACGCTTGCTGACCACTGCACACGGGCGTTCCTTGCATTTCGCCCTCATCGGAAATGTTGGAGGGCACTCACTAAACGCCGGAATAAAACCCGGGTCGTCGTGCTTTTACAACGCACCGCCGCGGTCGCCGAGCAACCACGGCGGGTGAAGCGTCACCGCAGCTTTATTTATTTTATTTGTTTATTTATTTATCGATACTGCAGGCCAATATGCTGGCCCATGCGGGAGGGGCAAATACAATAATACAATCGACAAGGCATTCACAAAAAGACTAACAATGCAAGAAGAAAAACGTACAGTGCATGACGCATGGGATTCACGACACAATTGCAAGAAATTGTTTAAACACTAATTAATAAGAAGTGGTTTTCCAATTCTTTTGTAAAGAATCATCAGTTGACGTGCAGCGCTTGTTCACCCCAGTATTCTGGGAAGATCCGCCAATGGTTCTGTCAGTGCACAATGGATATTGCATGGTTAGTTACCAGTTTTTTTCTACTATCACAGTAACGTGCTCCAGGAGGACACGTAATTATTCGAAATAGATAAACAGCTAATCTTCAGTGTGGAAAGCGAAATTGTTTATTTTAGAACAGATCTTCGGACCGGAAGAGGGGTGTTTTGGAGCAGAAAAAAATGTTCGCCTGGTGCAGCTATCTATGTTTTTGAAGCAAATAACACATTTAAATATTTGAAACGACTCCTGGAGTTTAA